>VIAB01053904.1:0-13615 GCA_009801035.1 Oophaga pumilio | reverse complement strand
TGAAAAAGTCAAACGGCACTCCTTCCCTTGCGAGCTCTGCCGTGAGCCCAAAAAGTAGTTTACCCCCACATATTGGGTATCAGCGTATTCAGGAGAAATTTCACAACAGATTTTGTGGTTAATTTTCTCTTTTAACACTTGTGAAAATAAAAAAAAAATTAAGGGTTAATAAAGGGTTAATAAACTTCTTGAATGTGGTTTTGAGCACCTTGAGGGTCCAGTTTTTAGAATGGTGTCACTTTTGGGTGTTTTCTGTCGTGTACACCCCTCAAAATGACTTTAAATATGATGTGGTCCCTAAAAAAAATGGTTTTGTAAATTTTGTTGTAAAAATGAGAAATCGCTGGTCAAATTTAACCCTTATAACTTTCTAACAAAAAAAAAATTTGGCTTCCAAGATTGTGCTGATGTAAAGTAGACATGTAGGAAATGTTATTTAAGGGCATAAAAATGTAAAGTTTGAAAATTGCAACATTTTCAAAATTTTCACCATATTTCTGTTTTTTTAATAAATAAACACAAGTCATATCAAAGAAATTTTACCACTAACATGAAGTAAAATATGTCACGAAAAAACATTCTCAGAATCAGCTGGATTCGTTAAAGCGTTCCAGAGTTATAACCTCATAAAGTGACTGGTCAGAATTGTAAAAATTGGCTTGGTCATTAAGGTGGAAATTGGCTGCATCACTAAGGGGTTAACGAGTATGCGCGCTCATCACTACAGGCAATATTTTTGTTTACAAGTTATTATGTGCTTTAGAGAGGTTTGTTTCTTATACTCAGTACCCTCCAGTACATCATATGCATCATTTCCATAGTATGCTACTGCTCATTAGACTGAATGCAAATATAGAAAGCTCAGTACATAGTTTTATGAATACATCATCTTTTTCAGTGTCCATCTATTTGTTTAATTATAACTTGAAATTGAATTTAGATAAAAAATGATGTCTGCATACATTGAATGAAGTATAAGTATTTTTTATTATAACATATTGTATACAAAGCATTGTATTTTATGCAAACTTTCTTAAAGTGTCCATTTATTTTGAAATATTGTATCAATAGAATCGGTTTACTGATTTCTTAAATCTGTAAGAATAATTCTATAAAAAAAAATATAAGGAACTGAACTTTGGCAAAGCAAAGTGGATATTCTGCATCCAATTTTATCTAAGAACAACATTTTCCGACAATCATTTCCAATATAATACATGGATATGTGAAATCTTGTTATTGGAGTATCTGCACAGACAAAATGAATACATATAAGATTACAACATTATATGTATGTGTGGGTGTATGTGTCCTCTAGTATAATACAATAACGAGTTATAGGACTAAACAAAAGTGATTTTCCCTAGTGCAATTGCTGGCATATTGAAGTGGATTGCTTTGTTTTGCTTGATGTAATCCAGGTCTTCTTATTTCTTTTTTATCTGACAATACAAAGTCATGGAGAAACCAAGGCCAAAGAGCTGTAAAGAAAAGAATATATAAAGATTTTACCAACACAAACATTACTGAAGTGTTCACAATCAGTGAAAAGCATCTGCTTTTTGTTGTAGACATTTCAGATTGCTAAAATGCATAAAGAAGAGGGTTTATCTTTATGTAACTAATGGAGTGATGTATTACAAATAGTCCTGAACTACTTGTATAGCTTTGGATGTTATGTAATGCAATGGCTGCAGCCGGTGAAGTGCATAATGTGTGTAACAATGAAGACATGAAACAATACCCACTAAAAATAGGCAGATCGATTCATGGGACTCCGGTCCATCGGACAGGTCAGTGCTCATTGACCACTGGATGGGAGCTCTGCTAATCTCTTACCTTCCACGATCCCTTGCATGGTTTTGATTTGCCAGGCCGGGGTAATGTCAACTGTGCATGAAGCCGCAAAGATGACATCGTGACAGCCGTCCAATCAAAAGCTGCATCAGAATTTCCGGATAGTGAGAAATTTGCAAGCCTCCCATCCATGGGCCAGAGACTATTAACCTGGCTAATGGACTGGAGTCCCATGAATCGATCAGCTTATCCCTCATACCCCAAACTTGCAGTTAATGTGACTATTCAGGCTTTTACCAAAAAACAATATGTATGGAGGATAATTACCTGCTATTATGGTACAGTTAGATGGTGTGGCATCAGTGGGGTCAAAGCTTCACCCACCAAAGACCACACTATTGTGAAACAAAATCGTGTTCTCATTGGCCATCATGATAGATGGAGTATTGGCAACATGCCGCCGACCGCACTATCTGTCCCCATACTTACTGTTACTTAGTGCTTTTGAAATCATCTCATTAGAGTAGATCTGTGATTACAATAAAGTTTCACACTGGCCCTCAGTGGGCACCTGAGCAGAAGCGGGCTCTCTGCCCCACTCTATGAGCCATAACGGGCACAATATACTTAAAGGGACCCTGTTACCATTTTTTTCTGATATAACCTATGGCCACCACCTTTTAGCCCCATGTGACAGCATTCTAAAATGCTGCCCATATGACTCCAATTTCCCTTTAATTCACTATGTACAGACAACAGCAGCATCTCATCATTTATTTAACAAACTACCCAGTTTTTAGATGGACATGGAGATAGAGATATTATGGGTTTTGTGAAATGGTGGCATTTTATTATTTTTTTTTCAAACATTGGATTGTTTTTCACCACTTAAATAAAAAAGAACCTATACATGTTTGATTTCTGTGAACTCGAAATAACCTGAGGAATCATAACGGCAGATCTGTTTTAGCATTTAGTGAACATGGTAAACAAAAACCCCAAAAACCTATTGTGGAATTGCATTTTTTTGTTTCAATTTCACAGCACTTTTACGTTTTCCAGTAAAATAATAAAGTTATGGCTCTGGGAAGAAGTGGAGCAAAAAACGAAAACGGAAAATCCCAAGATCATGATGGGGTAAAAATATAAAATGCACAACAATACATTAGAAGTATGATTATCTAAAACTGTGTAGGTGAATCTTGAATTGGATAACAAGGAATGTAAATGTGAAGTGTTTTATTTGCTCCTTTTGTTGGTCATGAATGACCATAATCCCTTTAAAAAAAGATATTCAACACACCAAGTAGTGGTTTGAACACAATCTCTGGTGGTCCTGAAGGCACATGTGGTTGTATTAAAAGGACATTTCTTGATTCCTTTTGCTTTTACAGCTGTGTTGTCTTTTCACAATAACCAAAGCTGTATTATCAATCTCTTTGAGAAATCTATAATAGCCTAGAACATGAACGACCATTAGGACACTTACAACAAATTGCTAGACCTTTCAGGTCCCAAGGTTACACTTTGTAAGCCAGTTTTCAATAAGTGTAAAAACCCTTTAACTGTTTCGCTATTGAACCATACAGCCATTGAAAACAATGTTGAGTTTTGCCATAAAGCAAGCTATAGGTCAGCTCGGTGGCTCAGTGGTTAGCACCGTTGCTTTGCAGTGCGGGGTCCAGGGCTTAAATCCCACCAAAGACAACATCTGTAAGGAGTTTGTATGCTCTCCCTGTGTTTGCATGGGTTTCCTCTGGGCACTCTGGTTTCCTCCAGAGAACAATATATAAAAGCATTGTAACACAGCAATACTATAGTGATGATGTAATAATTTCAGGTCCTCTAACATTACCTCTACAACTGCCAGCCCAAAAGCGATTCCAATTATGATTATCAGATGGCTTTTGTAGTAGTCAACAAATACTGAAGCGCATGTCTGAAAGAAAACAAGTGTAAACAAGTGAAAACAAATGAATTGTTCATTAAAGGCTAGCAATAAAAAGAATGTATACTTTTTAGTCTTCTGTTCTATGGAAAATACAAATATGTGACATACATCATACAGTGAAGCAATGCTACTGACTTAATGTAGTATTCATAATCTCTAAGATAACAGTATTTGCTATTTTGTATCTGTTATTTTGAAGCTGTTATTAACATTTTTTTTCTAAAACATATGATTTCCACTAAAACGAGCTGTCACAAAGTATAAAATATATAAAACTATGGCAACATTTGATAAATTAGGGACTAATGTACATTTAAATTAGAAATAACTTAAGAAAAAACTTGAATGGGTGTGACTGAGAGCTTCCTCCTCATCTTCCCATGTGCCATACAAGGATAGGATAAAGAACCATGCATACCAGGATGGGGATGAGGGGGCCATGCATACCAGGATAGGGATGAGGAGGCCATACATGCCAGAATAAGGATTGTGAACCATGCATACCAGGATAGGGTGGAGATGGCCATGGATATAAGGATGGGGATGAAGAGGCAATGCATACAAGGATGGGGATGAGGGGGGAATACATACAAGGAGGGGGATGAAGGGGCCATGCGTACAAGGATAGCGATGAAGTGGCCATGCATACAAGGATGGGGATGAGGGAACCATGCATACAAGGATGGGGATGAGGGGACCATGAATACAAGAATGAGGATGAGGAACCATGCATACCAAGATAGGGATGAGGGGACCATGCATACAATAATATGGATGAGGAGCCATGCATACCAGGATAGGGATGGGGAACCTTGCATACAAGGATAGGGAAATAGCTAAAGAAATAACTTGAATAGGTGTGACTGAGAACTTCCTCCTCTCCTCATGTGCCATACAAGGATAGGGATGAGGAACCATGCATACCAGCATGGGGATGAGGGGGCCATGCATACCAGGTTAGGGATGAGGAACCATGCATACCAGGATAGGGATGAGGAACCATGGATACCAGGATGGGGATGAAGGGGCCATACATACCAGGATAGGGATGAGGAGGCAATGCATACAAGGATAGGGATGAGAAGCCATGCATGCAAGGATAGGGATGAGGGGGGCATGCATACAAGGATGGGTATGAGGGGGGCATGCATACTAGAATACGGATGAGGAACCATGCATGCCAGGATAGAGACGAGGAACCATGCATACCAGAATGGGGATGAAGGGGCCATACATACCAGGATAGGGATGAGGAGACCATGCATATAAGGATGGGTATGAGGGGCGCATGAATACCAGGATAGGGATGAGGAACCATGCATACAAGGATAGGGATGAGGAGTCATGCATACCAGGATAGGGATGAGGAGACAATGCATACCCAGCTAATACTCTAGTCAATACGTTTTCCCAGTTTTTCGTGGCAAAATTAGATGCCTCGGCTTACACTTGGGTCAGCTTACACACGTGTATATACGATGTAAGTTTTTAATTAGCAGAAATTCAGTTTAATTTTGTTTTTATTTTTAATGGCATACATGGATCATTGCAATTTCCTTACTCCCAGCACCAAAATAAACAGCCTTTTTCAACAGATTTATACCAACAATTTGTCAAATTATTTGGGTTGAGCAAAAAGATTCATGTCGGTAGGACCAGAGCCTTGAGAACCTTCTACTATCTGTGTCATCCATTGCACCTTTTATGATTAGTAAGCTCAGTGTGATGCACATAACAGGTGCCATGTATGTTGTAGATCATAGGATATGGGAATATCATAGGCTTTGATCCGGCTATCATGGAGTACCAACGGGGCCCTGAACCATGGTTCTGAGAATCATTTGTTCCACTCTACAAATTAGTCAACAAATAAAGTTAGTGTAGGGGAGCTGGAAGTATAGCTTATGGAGGTTTGTGCTTTTACAACATATACTCATTCCTCATACATATACCATATTTTTCTGACGATGTGACACACTTTTTCCCTCCCAAAATTTGGGAGGAAAAATGGCGTGCGGCTTATAATCCGAATGTAGTTTACCAGCTGCGATGTCACAGGAGGCAGGGTCGCTGCTCTGGGAGACCGGTAGCAGGAGTGTGGTGATGCTGCAGGCCCCAGGCTGGGAGGAGGGGGGTGTCCCGGCGATGCTAGGCTGCAGGCCCTGGGCTTTTATAAAATGTTGGCGGTGACAAAAGTATCCTTCCCATTGATTTCCCTGCAGTGGGCTTCAAGAAAATGTTCTCTGGAGATGAAGCATGCGCAGATTGAGACCTCGGGAGCCGATATCGCAATCTGCACAGGCACCGCCTCCAGCAGCAATGTTCTCAAAGCACACCGCAGGGAAATCCATGGGAAGGGGAATCTGCTCATTGCTGACATTTTATGAAAGCCCAGAGCCCGCAGCCTCAAACCGCCTAGACACACCTTCCTCCCAGCTTGGGCTCGGCAGCATCATCGCACTCCTGCCGCCGGCCTCCTTCAGCAACGACCCTGCCTCCTGGGACCCCGCCCCACCGAAGCCGACCCCGGTAAGTCATCGTAAAATCAGACTCGAAGATGCAGCACTATTTTATTTAAAAACTTTTTTTCTTATTTTCCTCCTCAAAATTTGGAGTGCGTCTTATAGTCTGCAAATTATGCTTAAGGAGCTACGATTCTCTACATTCTTGTGCAGCTAGTGCATAAAATAAACACTCTTACCTGCTTATATAACCCCAAACTACATTTGTCTCCTTCAGTTGTTGGATTACAAGTACATGATTTTGGAGGAATGTTTCCCCAGTCCTTAGGGCCATTAACAATACCACAGCACTTGCTCTAAGAAATAAAAAGATGGAAAATTTAACTGACTCTCACATAAATAAAACTGTGAAGTTCTCAACAGATTTGGAACAGCAAATTAGTAAGTACTGAATTCTAAGGCCAATAATTTATCGAAATGAGTTGTCTAAAATTAAAAATTCATGGCTGCTTACTTCTAAACACAGTGACACACATGTAATGTAATGTAACAATCACAGCAACAAAGGGTGCAACTGCCACAGAGCCTGTTGAGGAGGGGGGCTTATTAATGCCAGAGCTATTTTCAGCTGGATGTGTGTTCTTGGACGCACCTCCAGTTGGAAACTGTATCGGAACAGAGGGCCACTGGCATGCTGCCCTGCACTTACAGATGCAGGCTTATTATAGGCCCACAGCTTCAGTCTGATGACATCCTGGTAGCACAATGACATCCCTGCAGTTCACCACTTACACTAACAAAAATATAAAGCTGGAGCTGCTCAGCATGGGGGCAGGGAAGGTGAAAGGTTTGGTTGATTTTTATTATATTGTATGTACTATTAGGACAGATCATAGTGGCACAATGGGGGCATAACATTATTAGTCCATGGGAGCCATATAGGGGGGAACATTGTTAATGTATGTGGGCCAGATAGAGGGAAATTATTAATGCATGGGGGTTACATAGAGAGACCTTAACAAACTCTTGGGCCACATAGTGAAATGCTGTTAATGTCCGGACTATAAAAGAAAATTTTACACCTGTATGGGGCATTAATAGTTGGACTATACTATTGTATTGCTGCCACGGTGAGGGCAATACTACTTTAAGCACAAATGAGACATATGCATTACTCCTTTATTGGGACACATGGGGGAACATCATTACTGCATTGTATTTTATTTTTTGGGATACTGTTACTATTACTGTAAAATTGGGGTAACAGTGGAAAGAAATCTATAGAAACACTCAGCTACAGAGGTCTACATATTACATTTTGCAGAGACGAGCCATAGAACACATCGGTTACTTCACTTGGGATGTCATTGATGAGTGATTGGAGTTATTTCTACTGCACATACTGATACCTTCCACTATATTGTCATTATATAGAGATAATATTAATATTAGTACCGTGGTTTTTTTAATGACTAGTATTGTGCATTAATTGGTTACTATGTGGTGCTAGTAATATATGGTCATGGTGTGGCGGTATTTGTCTCTTGTATTTGGTATTATTGTTATACGTGTCTTGGTATAGTGGGCTTTGTTAAGCAGCAAGATGGTGGTAATACTCAGATACTACAGTATGTGTGGTATTATATGTCATAGTGTGGCGACATTATTTATAGTGATATTACTGTAAGTATTGATAGTCTTTGTATAATGGACTTTGCTCAGTAACAATATGCTGTTGTTTTTTTTTATTCGGTAACTATATGAATATATTTTCTGTAAGTATTATTTAGAAAATCTGGCGAGTACAGTCCCATAGGGAATGACCAGACGCATGCTGATCTATAAGTTATCTATCCTGTGGTTAGGTTGTATTTTCTTTCTACTGGAATTCCTCTTTAACTATTTAGCTGTTCAGTCTCAAAGAATATAAAACCTTTTATCTTAAAGGAATTGCCTAGGTATTATACAATCAAACAACCCCTTTAAAGAAACGATTTAATACAATAATGAGACCTAATGCTATAATGTAGCAGGCTAAGCACCCTGTTATGTAACAACTTTAGTCAATAGTGTACTCATCTGCTAAAGGATTATACATTTCACAATTGATACTAACATGTAAGTAAATGGAGCAACATCCTAGCTTAGGCGTAACAATTATGGACATGACTCAAAGACCTCCATGTTTAAGATCATGATAGAATACGTTCTATAATACCTACTTTTCTTTTGGAGTGCTGCTTCGTCTACACTTTCATTATAGCTACATTCATATAAGAATAAGATTCTAGTTTTCTAGATTCTGGAGTATTGTACCTTTACAATAGTCAGTGTATGTGTATACAAAGGAAGATTTCTCGGACTTACCTCTTCTTGGATCTTTTCTAATGCTTGCTGCAAATCTTCACTTTGTTTATGTAATGGTAGAAGCTCATGCAACGTCTTGTTCACTTTTTCTTCCAACTTGTAAGGAAAGTAAAGCAATTATTCTGTTAAAATAATGTTGGTCTATTTTAAACCTGTTTAAACCAATTTTATATATGCGTGTTCATCCTACCTGCGGTTTGTAAACAATCCCCAAAATCCCTGCTGTTAACTGAAGTGCCAGGATCAAAAACAACCCAATGAAAAACTAAATGGAGACACAAAGGGAAGATTTGGTGAAGAAAAAAACAAAACAATAATTAAATAAATAATTTCTAAATGCATGTCCAATTGGTTCACAATATAATTTCATCATTTTAACTTGTGCTGTGACATATGCATGTATTTGCCATTTATTTTATACACTAGATGGAGGCCCGATGCTATCGCATCGGGAGGGTGGTAATGTCACGATGGGGCAGGCTTTGCAGCATTGAGAATCTCTCCCCATGTGCTCACCTACCTATCCACTCTCTCTTTCCCCATGTGCTGACTTCTCCCGTCTGTGCTCTCTTCTTTGACCTGTCTACCCCATGTGCTATCCCCCTTGACTGCTGTCTCTCTCCTTCCTGTGCTGTGTTCTCCCCTCATGTGCTGTCCCATTTTAGCTGTCTCCCCACTGTGATCTGTCTCTCACCCCTGTGCACTTTCGCTCTCCCCCATCTTCTGTCTTCTCCTCTCATGTGATCTCTTCTTTGACCTGTGTAACCCATGTGCTATACCACAGCTCCTGGGCAAGGGAGGAAGCAAAAGACAATACTGACATTACAGCAGGAGGTCACAGAGGATACATTTTGTGAGGTAAAATATTGTTTAAAAACAGTCATTGAAATATTTTACCTCACAAAATGAATCCCCTGTGTACCCTGCTGTAATGTCAGTATTGTCTTTTGCTTCCTCCCCTGCCCAGTAGACGTGGTATGCACCGTACACGGTCAGACACACTCACCCCTGTGTCTGACTGTGTACAGAACATACCACAGCTCCTGGGCAGGGGACTAAGCAAAAGATAATACTGACATTACAGCAGGAGATCGCAGAGGATACATTTTGTGAGGTAAAATATTTTTTAAAAACAGTCAGTGAAATATTTTACCTCACAAAATGAATTCACTGTGAACCCTGCTGTAATGTCAGTATTGTCTTTTGCTTCCTCACCTGCCAGGACATGTGGTATGCTCCGTACACGGTCAGACACAGTCAATTTTTAAAATGAACTTTCGTTCGTGGGAAAACCCCTTTAATGTGACCGGCTTCCTCTGCCTGTAGACACGTCACGCATCTGCAGCTGGGATCAGCCGAATTATTCACTGCCCCTGTGCGCAATTCACGCAGACGCAGTAAATCAGACCGCCGCCACCTTTGTGCAGACAGATAGCGGCGGTCACATTAAACTGTGTATGCGCTCCTCCTGTACAAAGATGGCGGCAGTCAGTGAATCATTCGGCTGAGTCCGGCGGCAGCGTGTTCGTGACGGTGTTCCACTGGTGGTACCGCGCAAGAGGCTGTGTGAGTAATTGTGAGTGTGAGTGAGTGTGACTGTGAGTGTGTGAGTGTGAGAGTGTGAGTCTGTGAGTGTATGAGAGTGTAAGTGTGTGAGTCTGAGTGTGTGAGTCTGAGGGTGTGAGTCTGAGGGTGTGAATGTGAGTGTGTGTGTGAGTGTGAGTATTAGAGTGTAAGTGTGTGTGTGCATGAGTGTGAGAGTGTGAATGTGAGAGTGTGAGTGTGTGTGAGAGTGTGTGAGTGTGAGAGTGTGAGCGTATGAGTGTGAGAGTGTGTGAGTGAGTGTGAGTCTAAGTGTGTGAGTCTTAGGGTGTGAGTGTGAGTATGTGAGTGAATGTGAGTGTGTGAGTGTGAGTGTGTGTGTGAGTGTCAGTGTGTGTGAGTGTGAGAGTGTGTGAGTGTGAGTGTGTGTGTGAATGTGAGTTTGAGAGTGTGAGTGTGAGAGTGTGTGAGTGTGAGAGTGTGTGTGGTGCATACGGCATATAGAGTGTGTGTGACTGAGTGTGAGTTTGTGAGCGTGAGTGAGTGTGAGTGAGTGTAAGTGTGTAAGAGTATGAGTGTGAGAGTGTGAGAGTATGAGTGTGAGAGTGTGAGTGTGTGTGTGTGAGTGAGTGTGAGTCTGTGAGTGTGTGAGTCTGAGTGTGTGTGAGACTGAGTGTATGAGTGTGTAAGTGTGTGAGTCTGAGTGTGTGATTCTGAGGGTGTGAGTGTGTGAGTGTGAATGTGAGTGTGTGTGAGTGTGTTAGTGTGACTATGAGTGTTAGAGTGAGTGTGTGAGTGAGTGTGTGAGTGAGTGTGTGAGTGTTAGTGTGAGAGTGTGAGAGTGAGTGTGTGTGTGAGAATGTGTGTGAGAGTGTGTGAGTGTGTGAGAGTGTGTGAGTGTGTGGTGCATACGGCATATAGAGTGTGTGTGTGTGTCTGTGTGGTGCGACAGTATTCCACTGGTGGTACCGTATAATAGGTTGGTACAAGCAACAGTTTCCATATTGAGACACCCATCACTTGGGTGTCCCAATATGGCGGTCGGTGAACTTCCTCCGCTTGGAATTCTGGGATACGGTGACATCTGGACAGAACAGGAAATGAAAACATTACAAGGCAACTATATACATAGATTACAGAAACATTTTCCAAACTGCAATTACTCTAATGAGCCCCTGGGAGATTAATTTCTTAATCGCTTACACTTAGGTCCAATTTCATGATTAGGTGGGTCAGGTAGGGATTAGGTATCCTGCTCGGCGATAGGTGCAGAACCAATATAGGGACGATAGAGCAGACAGGGGTCTCCATTACCCCTTCCCTAGTGTTTGGCTTCCTTTCCCTTATCCGTTTGTGTTGCACTTAGTCTGTTCTACACTGTGCGTGACAACTGTACAGCCACATATGAGGTATTTCCACATTCAGCAGAAATCGTGGGACAAATTTTGGTGCCATTTTTACCCACTTTTCCTTATGAAAATGTAAAATCTGTGGTTAAAACAAAATTTTTGTGGTAAAAATGTAATTATTTTTTCTTTACTTCCCAATGGTAGAAAATTATGTGACATACCTGTGGTGTCAATATGATCACTGCAACCCTAGATTAATTAATCAAGAGGTGTATTTGTAAAATGGGGTCACTTATGTGGTGTTCTGCTGTTCTGGCACTTCAGTGCCTCTCCTATTGAGTCATGGCAAAGGCAAACCATAGCAGTAAAATCTACACTATAATATGGCGCTCCTTCCCTTTTGAGCTTTGAACTGTGCCTGAAAAGTATTTCCCATTTACATGTAGAGTGTTAGCACACTCAGGGGAAATTTTTAGAACAGACAGAGGTCCATTTTTTTCCTATTAGCCCTTAGAAAAATTTAAAACTTGAGGCTAAAAGAACATTTTAGTGGAAAAAATGTAATCATTCTTTCTTCACCGCCCAATATTATAAAAATCTGTGAGGCACATGTGGTGTCAATATGATCACTGTACCCCTAGATGAATTAATTGAGAAGTGTAATTTGTAAAACGAGGTCATATTTGGGGCATTTCTGCTGTTCTGGCACCTCAGGGGCTCTGCCAATGTGACATGGCACTGTCAAGCTATTCCAACAAAATCTGAACTCCAATATGGCACTTCTTCCCTTCTGAGCTTTACACTGTGTCTCAAAAGTAGTTTTTAACCACATTTGGGGTATTGTTGTACTCAGGATAAATTGCACAATAATTTTTGGATCCATTTTCTCCGGCTTTATCCTTGTGAAAATGAAAAAATATGGGTCTAAAAGAACAGTTTTGTGGGGAAAAAAAAGTTCCTTCATTTTCACAGATAAACGTTATAAAATTCTGCGAAGCACCTGGGGGTTCAAGTTGCTCACCACACATCTAGTTAAATACCATTAGGGTCTAATTTCAAAAATGGGTTCACTTTTTGGGGTTTCCACTGCTTAAGCATACCAGGTGCTCTCCAAACACAACATGACATCTTTACACAATTCCATCAAAGACTGCGTTCCAAAACATCACTCCTTCCTTTCTGAGCCATGCCTTGCTCACAAGCAGTAGTTTTCCTCCACATATGGGGTATTGGCATACTCAGGAGAAATTTCACGATAATTTGTATGGTGCAATTTATCCTGTTACCTTTGTGAAAATAAAAAAAATGGGACTAAAATAGCTTTTATGTGGGAAAAATTAGATTTTTTTTATTTTCACAGCTCAATGTTATAAACTTTTGTGAAGCACTTGGGGGTTCAAGATGCTCACCACACAACTAGATTCATTACTTGAGGGGTCTAGTTTCCAAAATGTGGTCACTTGTGGGGGGTTTCACTGTTTAAGCACATGAGGGGTTCTCCAAATGGGACATGGCATTCACTAACGATTCCAGCAAATTTTCTGTTCAAACAGTCAAATGGCACTCCTTCCCGTTCGAGCTCTGCCGTGCACCCAAACAGTAGTTTTCCCCCACATATGAGGTAACGGCATACTCAGGAGAAATTGCTCAACAATTTGTATGGTGCAATTTCTCCTGTTATCCGTGTGAAAATAAAACATTCTGGCGAAAAATAACATTTTGTGGGAAAAATTTGATTTTTTTATTTTCACTGCTCTAGGTTATAAACTTCTGTGAAGCAACTGGGGGTTGAAGGTGCTCAGCACACATCCAAATAAGTTCCCTGAGGGTTCTATATGGAGACAAAGCATTGTATCTTAATTAACCAGAAGTCTATTTTTAGCAAGCCAGGAAGAATAGACTGTTATCTATATGTTGACTTTTTCAATTTATATGTGTCTTTCTGTTTGGTTAAGAAAACACAGAATTTTATTCATGCAAGCCTGTAATATTGTCTTGTAAGTTTACATTTGATGTAACATACTGTGCTATCATCCTGAATGACTAGTGATGTTTGCTGATATGCTATTTAAGCCTCCGTCACACTAAGTGAGATCGCTAGCTAGATCGCTGCTGAGTAGTGTTGAGCATTCCGATACCGCAAGTAT
>VIAB01053902.1:0-11874 GCA_009801035.1 Oophaga pumilio | reverse complement strand
AAAGTGCCGGCAATCCAGACCGTGGAAACCAACCCTAAAAAGAGCAACAGAAACAAACAACAAACAATCACAATGTGGGATTCAACATGCAGAATACTGGGCTCCACATCTAATAAGGGCCGCAGCCCCTCACCCAATGATGTGTTATCATCTGAGCCCACAAACAAATATATATATATAGATATGAGACCCACTTGCAAGAAAATATGTGGCACATAACACACTAAAGGACCAAGGTGTCACTAAAATTCCCATATATATTTATACAAGGGAAATATAGGACAGCACCTTAGAGCAAAAAGGCCACAGTGATTCTCATATAAGCGCTCAATCAAAGGTGAACACGTAAGGCCTCTTTCACACATCCGTTGTGCCGCTGACGGCGCCCCCGGCATTTAGCCGCAGCGCCGCATCAGAAAACCGGATGGTTTCTGATGCCCGGAGACATCAGGCGACACCGGCAAAAAAAAAAACGTTACATGCTGCGTTTCGTCCGGCCGCCGGAATGTACATTTCCGCCGGATCCGGACAAAACCGCATACAACGCACTGACATGCGGCGCCATCCGGCGCTAATGAAAGTCAATGCCAAAAAAAACGCATCCGGCATTACATTTCGCCGGATGCGGTTGGACAAAAAAATGCCGGAGGGCGCACAACGGATGTGTGAAAGAGGCCTTAGGGACAATCTCTCCCAGATGAGACCGGCTGCGGCGCTCATTTTCTTCAGGTCCTGGTAATCTGAGGGAAGCCCAAGTCCACCACTAGGACATCCTAGTGACCGTATCCCCATCATCTCCCACCGCGTTTCATTGTTTCAAATCATCAGGGGAGAACAATATGAGGGGCGGGGGTTCCTTCACATGATAAAGTGGGCGCACTCTGTGCATAACATGGCTTTCACTATATATGAGAATCACAGTGGCCTTTTTGCTCTAAAGTGCTGTGTGTCCTATATTTCCCTTTTATAAATATATATAGGAATTTTAGTGACACCTTGGTTCTTCAGTGTGTTGTGTGCCACATATTTTCTTGCAAGTGGGCCGATCATATATAAATATATATTGTGGGCTCAGATGATAATACAGCGGAAGTAAATCATTGGGTGAGGGGCTGCGGCCCTTATTACATGTGGAACCCAATTTCCTGCATATTGAATCCCACATTGTTATTTGTTTTTGTTTTTGTTGCTCTATGGACCATTGGTCTTCTTAAAGGAATCATTAAAAGTTACATTTTAATTTTCTTCACCACTAACCTGCTGCACATCAACAGAGAGAGGGACAAACCATGTAAACTTTCGGGTCACGCCAAGCATCTAGGCCGTATCATTTCATGTTTTACTGGACACATAATAAAATGTTGGATAAAGTGATAGAAAACCCCTTGAAGGCCGTGTTCACTGTCCTGCTAAACCCCCCTGTTGTCCTAGTAATATGCTTTATTATCATAAGCTATTGTTCCAGGTGCTGAGTCTTCATTTCATGCTTGGGAACCTACAGCACCTCACCAGGGGGAGATTGTAACCTTCCTAGGAGGAGCATGGTGTGCAGAGACTGCTGCAGCTGGAAGCAAATAGGGCTTCATTCACACACATTAATCCCTCTTTTGCTGTGTTGCCTTGGACTACAACTACCAGAAACCTTTGTTCACTTTTGGAACCTGGAGGAGGAGGAGCAGCAGAAAGGACTGATTGGCTGAGCAAGATGGAGAAGAAGGTATTGGGGAACAAGTAAGCTGTCATCTATTGAGTGGCCAAATACCTAGGACAGGAGCACAGGGAAAGTGCTGACAGCCTAGCCATCCAGTGAGCCTGGAGCATGACCGCACCTGCAGACAAGCCAGGTTACCAGGAGATGTCCACCGCTGCCTGGCTTATCAGAGGAGCATCCTGACATCCATTTCCTGTGTCCATAATCACCTGGACCTTGCAGCCCCAGGCTGGGTCCCTGTGTGACTCCAGACATGCTACATCAAAGAGTAGCTACTGCTGGGACTTGTAGTTGTACTGTTGAGGAAGTTATGATTGAACTACCTGTAAAAGGAATATTGCTGAGACTTGTGGTTGCACGCGGCAGGAGTTTTACAATAGGACCATCACTAAGATGGACTTTCTTAAGGGTTATTATGTGCACCAACGGTTCCTGTAAGTGCGCCAACACCCATGGCAACTGGACTTCGACATTGGGCTTTATTATTGCCAAACCTTTTGCCATTTGGGGGTTAAGTGTGATTAGTTAGGATTAGCTAGCACACGTTTATTGTACCTGTCTATATTTTCCCTTTTCATATGTAAAGCGCCATGGAATAAATGGCGCTATATAAATGTGTAATAATAATAATAATAATTGTGTCTGCTTTCACTTTTAAAGAGAACGTGTCATCCTTAACATCCTGGCCTGATGCAAAGTACATCCTGCACCTTTAAGAGAATAACATATCTTCTGGATTTATGTGATGACATTTGATTACTGTTCCTTGTTATTACCCCTGCATATTTTACCATCTGTCCCTCTATAAATATACCTGTTAAGTGTTTCAGTATCATATTCATCCCTGGCAGAAGAGGAAGAACCTCTCCTAGAGCTCTGTTCACCTCTCTAGGTGGCCGTAAGCCAGGACTCCCTGTTCTTTAGATGTAAATCACTCTATCCTGCACCGAGCCCTCACCATTTTGTCCTCACTTGATTTATAGAGTTCTCCCAGCCTGGGAAACAAATGTCATCTAGTCTCCCCTGCTCGCATGTTCAAGAAGTGCAATGGTGAAGGCGCGTTGTCCTCAGCATCAACTTCAGGATGACCATGGACCAAAGAGAAACACCATCCTGAAAATGCAAGAAGGACATTTGAACATTTCTCAAGTATTAATATTAACAACACGACCAATGTGACACGGAGCCAAGAGATGACTCCTTCACATCAAACCTAACAGTGAAAACATGCACGATATGTTGGGTGTATCGATGAGAACCCCCGGTGTCACTCCCATGCACACACGACGGCTCATCCTGTAAGGACTGATGCTCTTTAAGCTTTGTTACATTTTTTATTTTAGTTCTTAGTTCTGTGAGTAAAGTCTATATGGTTTGATCAGCGTTGTTTGTGAAGGAGCTGGAGGAACCTCCCACATGGACCTTGACCTGGGAATGAAAATCATATTAGAAACATCCTACAATAAATTGGTGCCTAAGGTCACTCAGCCGGAGCTAAGGCGGAGGCGTCTTCTCAGATCCGGGAACGTTAAGGAAAAGATCGGAGAGGAAGGCCTTGTGTAACGCTGCAGGCAAAAGGGGCCTTATAGACCTTCTTTTCAGGTTGTTCCTGGAAGATTAGAAGCATAATCAACAAGAAAGGAGGGACAAGACACAGGGACCGCCCGGGAACCCGGAGACCTCCAGGAAAAGAGACAACGCCACCACCTCGGGGACATATAGATGCAGTAAGAGGCCAGAAGCGTTCTCAAATCAATGTGTCCAATGGTGTCAGGATCTCCGATAGTAGAGAGACTCCCATAACCAGGATGATGGATTTATTGATGATGATGATTGATTATTGATTCTGCCAATGATTTTCTCTTAAATAACAACTGAAGATGTTGAAATTCTAATATAAAATCTGTGTCATATCCCAAGACATAAATGCTTAGAATAGTTATTAGTTATGATGCTCAGCAATTAAGGGTGCTGCTTAATCTTTTTCTATATCACAAAGTCCGACAGGGTCCCTTGCCACATAAGAAGACACTGTCTGCCATATAGTAGTTGGGGTCCTGATTGTGCCTGAAGGTCCTGGTGCCTGGAGCGCCATAGACCCTCTGCATCGTAAGATGAAAACATCGCATGGTCGGTGTGGACCCTATTACTGTATAAGTTCTGCCCTGGGGACCAGGAGCTTCATCGTCACCTTTGGGAATGATATTTTCTCTAATATAATATTTACTAAGACAAATATTACAAATTTACCTTTTAGAACATCAGGATCCTCAGACTGATAGGGCAGAACTTCTCTACGGACGTTGGTCTTGAGACGAGCGCGGAGTTGAGTGGATCTGCCGATTAAAGCGCTATACTTCAAAAACATGGGGGATGTAATGTGCCAGAAACTGAAGCAGTTAAAAGAAATCATGGAGCAGAGTAAAGGTGGGTGATGTACGACAAGACGGCTGATCACCAGGTTCCATCCATCACACGATGCCTTGTCGGTCCTTACGGCACTTGTCATCCTTAGGGTTGTGACTCGTTGAATCATGATCTCCTCAATTGTTGTCTTTGCATGTTCCTCTAATCACCCTGACCCTTCCATTGAGCACAACCTCATCTACATGGACCACGATAAGGTCACGTTATCACAAGAGCCACCATCCATTGGTGGAGGAGCAAAGTTTCCACAATCCTAAAAACTTTTTGGCCCCTGAGCTCCTAATGACGGAGCCTACAATATGTCGGTGTACAGTGATGTCATCGAGGTGTGCACGGTACATTCACTTTATTATTGTATTTTCTTGTTTTTCAGATCATGGAAAAGGAAAGAAATCGGTAAGATTTAGATTGATTGAGAAGTTCTGGATGAACGATTCTCCAAAATATCAATTTCTTTGATTTGCTCCAAATCTGTAACCTGAGGGATCCATCAGTAAATGAAGACCATGTAGTAAAGATCTGGGGTCACCTTTACTACCAGGGATGATCACATAAGATCCACTTCTCCACCTACAAAGCTTTCTCCCAAACATCCCGTCTTTTGAAGATCATCCCCTTTCTTTAACTTTAACTTTGGATATGGTTCAAATGTGATTAAAAACACATTAATGGCATCTACTTAACTTCCACTCGCTCGCCACACCTTCACCTTCTGGCCATGTCCATCACCATTCTCCTCTCCTTCTCTTTTGGCAGGGTCAGCATATCACTGCTGCAGCCAATCAGTGGCCATAGTGATTGGCTGCAACTGTCACATGCTCACCCCTTTAGAAGAGGAGACCTGCAAAGGACACGGCCAGCGGGATGAAGGAACGTGAGGAGACCAGAAGGTGAGGATATGCTATTTCTTATTCATTTACCAGGTCATATGGAAAGTTAAAGAAGTGTAAAATCTCGTTAATCTCTTTGTGCCCCAATAGTGGACGACATTATAGGTATTTTATGTCATTACATGATTTCATCAGTCGGGAGGGTCTGGGCCGAGGTTTCAGTCTCACGTCGCTTTTCTAAGGCCTTTCCCTCTACACACGTCCATATGAGGTGGAGCTCGGAGGAATGAGCCCCTCTGAAACACTATTGCAGTGATGGTGAGGACGATAGACCCCCAACAATGGAGCTACACAGAGGGCTCAGACTTCCCAGGACACGTAGATTCATTAGTCTCATTCTCATTCTTGGGTGCAGGAATAAGATGCAGCTAATTAAGAGGCGCATGATTCTCAATGACTTGGAGACATCTTATCAGTATCGTGAACCTCTCCAGAAATACCGCTCCAGTCAGGGATTGGAGTAACATTTCTGGTATGATGATTTTCACTATGCCATGTCCTTCCCATGCTCCAGCCACTTTGGTAGAGTTGTCCAAAACTGGCGTGAAAATGTAAAGTTGCACAAAAGTTTTGTGACTTTTTAAAGCATTTTATGTAAAACATTTGGCAAAAACACTTTTATGGATCAGGGTGGTAAAGTCAGAAGCATTGAGGTTCTGGTGCCGGGGCTTAACCTTAGAAGCCCCTCCGAGGCGTCCAGCGGTGACTACTGGACTCCCGATAGCGTTCTCCTATGTGTATGCCATCACCAGGATCAGTGCACCGCTTGTATAATGTGCTCTGCCATTCTAGAGCCCGCTAACGTCAGGACACAACGTCGTGGTCGTCTCCGCTCTTGACGAGAGTGACGTCCAGTGGTTGATTGGAATCTTTAGTTCTGTGCATTTCAAAGAACAAGTCAGGAAGACAAACTTCATCAAAATCGGGACAATTAAGGAAAAGAGCTGGGAGAAGCAGAGCGCTGAGTACACCTTCTGCATCTACCTACATAGAGAACACGAGTGGACCGCGGGCACGTCACCGGCTCAGAGGCTGAAGTCACTGTCAGTGCAAGGTAAGAGGCCGGTCTGGAGTAAGGCTGTCCTACGCTCTGCAGGCCAAAGATAGACTACGATGGTCATTGTGCGCAGTCATTTCACCGTCTACTGCTGCCAGGTGCAAAAATAATCTCCATAATGCTAAATGTAAAGATGGTGAAGGAGTACCGTGCCGATTGTACCAGCATTCCCCGTGACTCCTCTGTGCTGTACAGTTTTGGGTATCCAAGCTGGACACTTGGCATGACCTGTCCCTCTACGCCTTGGAGGTGCTGGCCCATAGCGGGTTTTTAGTGCCGCCGGGGGCATAGTAACTCATAGGCGCATTATCCTGTCAACTGAAAATGCTGACAGGCTGAATCTTATCAAAGTGAACAAGGCCTGGACTGGGCCAGACTTCTGAACCCCACCAGATGACAGCAGCAGAACATAAAGTCACTACAAACGTAGGGTCATCAGATGGCCATCACTCAGAATCTTCATAGGGTCATCAGATGGCCCTCACTCAAAACCTTTATAGGGTCATCAGGGGCCCTCACTCAAAACCTTTATAGGGTCATCAGATGGCCATCACTCAAAAGCTTTATAAGGTCATCAGGTGGCCCTCACTCGAAACCTTTATAGGGTCATCAGATGGCCATCACTCAAAACCTTTATAGGGTCATCAGGCGGCCCTCACTCCGGGCGTCTTCCCCATGTTGTTCCCATTCTCTGTGAGGGCTGTTTCCATCCATGTTAGATATTTCCCTCCCCCATCTCTCCTGTTAGGGTCCTCCAGAAAATGCTTGTTTCCCATTGACTTCCATTATACTGGTTGTTAGAGTCCAGCCCGTCCGCGCGTCCGACCTGCTGGATTTGAGTACCGAGCGCTCCAGCATTTTACTGCTCGATTGTCATCACTAAGATCTGGATATAGACCGTCGGTTGTAGTCTGAGCTCAGTCATATGTTCACAGGGAAGAAGCCCCTGGTTGTGGTGATCGATGATGTAAGGATCAGCGATAATGACGAGAAGGCTCGGATCGTGGAAAAGTACGACGATGTAAAGAAATACGCCCGGGCGGTCTTCCTGTTCACAGAGATGGAGAAGATGTCAGACTATCAGAAGTATTTCTATAATTCCTCGGGACAGCCGGAATCCAACAACGCCGCCCGAGGTTAGTGCCGGCACACCCTTCACTGTCAGTACAGCTTTTATTTATGCGTTTATGTAAATGTCAGAGTCACTGCTATAATATGAGAAGGATAAGTGCAGGGTAATAAAAGGTAATATATGGAGTCATTATCAGGTGAAAGGTCCTCCACATTCTGCGTTCTCAGCACAATTGTGGATTCTTGTGTTACATAATAAGTCATAGCTTCCATATAGGAACACAATAATTGGGTCCTCTGGACACCTAAAGTCATCCAAATCCACCGATATCTGCAGGAGTGGCCACAGTGTAATGTGTATGGGGACCTCCAGACTTTCCCCGACAGATGATATCTGCATAGAGAAGGATCCAGCCTGTTCAATCCTTTTTTCAGCAAGTAGATAGGCCGCCATCGAGGAGCCTGGCAGCAGCTCTCTCATAGGGAACACAAAAATGCTTGGCCAACCGTTCACGTGTATGGAAGAGTTGGGAGAAACGTTGTCAGCCAACCACTTAGATTACATCTATCTAATGTGTAAGTTGGTCTTTATTCTGAACCACGAGCAGCTTTATCTTCACACACCAGAAGAAGTACAGAGGGGAAGGAGAAGGTCTAGACCCTAATGACCACAGCCGGCATTGACCACTGTGGGGACACGAGAATCTGAGCAGAGAGACCCCGATGAGGCTGTCGGTACGACATTAGATGGAGCAGGTGGGCTGTGCTGCCGGCTTTACGGGCCACGTCTTCATATTGAATTAGCACCGGCATAGAGGTTATAGCGCTCTATTCACATAGAAAGCTGCCAGTAAACATGGGGAATGCTGCATCTATCATTACCGACTATCAGTTTTAGGGTCCTCTTTGAGCCCATTGGTCTGGATAGTAAGTTCATCCTTATGAACGGCTAGCCAGAGACGTTCATTGTAACAATGGAAAGGATCATAAAACTTCCTTACGATGAAAATCCAACACAAAGGCAGCAACTCAAAATAATTGCTCCAATCTGTAGAGCTAATCTGTCACCAGCTCATCGAGAGGCTCGGAAGCAGCAAAATGTAGACTATGTATCATTGGTGATAACCAATAATCCGGTAAAACGTCCATCATTAATACAAATATTTGACCTTCATGGGTTTGAGGTGAATTTCAAGAAGCAGAAAGTTCAGATTTGTCATTTGTAGATTTATCAGGAAGTGAAGAATCCCAGTGATTCCATAATGTGGCCTTTTCATCATTTTTGGCAAAGGTTAGAGCAAGAATATGTGGAGTTGTGGAGACACGAAGGTCAGTGAGCGTTCTCTCCCGCTGGCCTGACTGTCTTTAGAAAGACGGCATGGACCAGGTCTTATCCCATCGAACGCTCGTGCCCTTTTCCCGTGAGCAGATTACTAGTCTGACAACACAGGGTGAGGGTAGGACAGTGTGGCAATACTTTGACCCAACAACATAACATAACATGTAGCACAGTCCCAGCAAATACACAAGATAGTGCAAATGACAGAGTCTCACCCTTCCACTGACTCACCGGGATTAGAGCAGCTGTGACTTTGAGGCTTCGAGGGCCAAATACCCCCTCCAGTGGCACCCCGTTTTTGACGAGCACTCAGAGAGAAGGTAACGTCAATGTTAGGAAGCTGACAGTCCATTGATATATGTGATCTGATTGTCCCAACCTGGCTTATCCAAACGTCTCTATGGGGCCAGGTGACCTGATTGTCCCAACCTGGCTTCTCCAAATGTCTTCATGGGGCCCGGTAACCTGATTGTCCCAACCTGGCTTCTCCAAATGTCTCTATGGGGCCAGGTGACCTGATTGTCCCAATCTGGCTTATCCAAACGTCTCTATGGGGCCAGGTGACCTGATTGTCCGAATCTGGCTTATCCAAACGTCTCTATGGGGCCAGGTGACCTGATTGTCCCAACCTGGCTTATCCAAATGTCTTCATGGGGCCCGGTGACCTGATTGTCCCAACCTGGCTTCTATGAACATCTCCATAGGTTCAGTGATGGTCAATGGAGCAGATCTGTGTCCCTCCAGCTGGGACTGTGGTCCCTTAAGCTGGAGTCCTGTAAAGTGTCAAATCTGTATTCCCCCGGTTGGAACCATGGTGTCCAGGCTGCTGTTCTGTTGAGTCTTTCTGCAAAAGGATAGAGATTCCTTATTATACCCACGTCTGTCTTCAGGCCATTATCCACAGGTCAGGGGGAAGGTGAGATGAAGTCAAATCTCATTGTTCAATTATTTAATCAATCTGCATAGTTTGTCTCTCAATGTTTGCAGGTCAACGAGCTGCATGGACTGGTACGATGGGTAATCAACATTTTAGAAAACATCAATTGTTCAGTTACCCTGTGGCTCTGTCTCCCAAGGCTGAACATCAATTCAAAAGTCGGCGTTCAGGCTCATATGAACAATGGTCTATGTCTCCAGACATAATGAAAAATACATCTGGCCTAATTAAAAATAAATGCTCTGTGGTCACAGCAGGCGGAGAATATCTAGATCTGGTCTGCTCCAAGAAAACACCTGAATAATCACTTAAATTCACTTCCTGTCTATTTCCTTTATAAAACCACTTTGCTGTTCACATGTTAATTTTTTTAAACTTTTTTCTTTTCCATTTCTGTTTTTAAAATGTCGTTTGGGAAAAAAAGAAACTACATGTCAATTTTTTGAAGTATCTTGTGAGGGAATCAGCTCTAAACTAGGCCCTGTCCAATTAAAAGGCTGCAAAAAACTCTTCAAGAAACAAAAATTGAAAACTCTTCAAAAATATTTAAAAACCACTTCATTAAATGAACAACTACAGAAGCCTGAGGTAGAAGGAGCGCTGCTTGGACCGGTTTCCTCTTGAGTAAAATGGTTGGTTTCGACCATCTCGGGACCTCCTTATCCTGATAGTAGTAGTAACGTCAGCACAGGTTCTAGTAGTCAGACGGTAATAACAGCAGCAGTATTTCAGCCATTTCATGTGCGTTTCTTTTTGCTCTACAGGTTATCAGGCCGCCATTTCCACACAGGTAGATATCTATTTATTTTACTCACGTATATAGCGCCATTAATTCCACAGCACTTTACGTTATCAGCGCTGACCCCACTGAGGCTCACCATCTACATTCCCCATCAGTCTTTGGAGTGTGGGAGGAAACTGGAAAACCAGGAGAAACCCACAAAACACGGGGAGAACATACAAACTCCTTGTAGTTGTTGTCCTTGCTGGGATTTGAACGCAGATCCCCAGTGTTGTAAGGCTGCAGTGCTATCCACTGATGAAAGGTTGGTGCCTCCTCCATGATGACTCTTGAGGCTGGGAATTATTTGACCTTAGAAGCGGCGTAGAGTCTGCAGTTCTGTATTAGTTGCTCGATAATATTTTAATGTCTTTTTCCTTTCAAGGTTGTGTTCGGGACAAAATATAACATTGGGATTTTCTCCAGTTCAGCGGAACGAGATTACTCCTGGCTGATGGCTTTGCTGACAGTTGAGGACTTCAGAGACCACGTCCTATCTGTCAAGCCATGTTTCATCTCTAACAATGGTTTCCAGCAGATGAGTGAGGACTTGTCCCACTGCACATTCGGAATCCTCTACCACACCAAGAAAAAAGGCAGAGTCAACATTACTGATGTGACGGACAGTCTGTACGATGAGGAGCTGCTGCAACTGTCCACCACCCTGGGTAAGAGAACAGCAGCCGCCTTCCCAACCACTAGGATTTCAGCTCGGTGTCGGGATAGGGTTAAGAGTAGGTCCAGGTAAGATTAGATGTAGAATTCAGGTTAGGATTAGATTTTTTGCTATGATTGGGGTTTCTGGTAGGTTTAGGATTGGGTTACATGAAGGATTAGGGTTGGGATTCAGTTTATCGTTTAGTTTAGCGTTAAATTTAGTTTTGGAATTGGGGCAACAGGTTTGGAGATAGGATTAGATGTAGTGTTAGGGTTAGATACATGGTTAGGTTTAAGGGCAGGGTTGTACTGTATGAAGAGAACAAGGAATGAAATTCATTATGAATCAAACTAGTTACAAATTCCTTCAAAAATTTGAATTTGCGAGATTCCCAATTTTTCAGGTTTAGATTTACCTGAATCCAGCAAAATGGCAGCTGAATGGATTCTTTCTATAGAGAAGTAGTTTGGGTCATAAGTTCAGTCCAAACCTAAACTGCTCTGATTGCTGAATATTGTGCTCTAAAGTCAATCCATCGTATATGGAGGAACAGGAAGGTTGAAATGAGTAGATCTTATCCTCGCCTGTCCTGGGCCTGCTCCTCGCCTGTCCTGCTGTGCTGATCCCTGCCACGTCCTTGCTCGCTGAAGGTGATCAGTCGTCAGACTTCTGCCACTGACTAGACCTCATATCACGTTGTGCGGCGGACCCCACATGTCTCCACGCCATTGACCTAGTAGTACCAGAATACTGAGACCAATCACCGGTCCGAAGCCGAGGACAAGGTGCAGCACTGCAGGGCAGGACGGGTGAGCGGCCGGTCTTCAACAGGTCAGTGTAGACTTTTATTCTTGCTAACCCCTTCCTAGACCTCAGTTTAATATGCTTTGAGTTCCATAGAGACCTCAGAGAATAATAAAGGTAATAAGGGGGAACATTACATCCAATCTGCCAGTTGGGAGGTTGCAGTAGTAGCGTGTGTGCAGAGCGGACTGTCAATCAT
>VIAB01053899.1:0-12119 GCA_009801035.1 Oophaga pumilio | reverse complement strand
GTGAGGATGCAGTAGGTGAGGGTAGAGCTGGTCTTGAACCGGTATAGTGGAGCGAGGGTTACTGCAGGTCTGTAGAATATATCAAGGAATAATATTCTATTATTTTCTGCCTACAGTTTTATGTGTGGTATATTAAAGAGTTCTGCTTTGCAGTCTGACAGACATTTGAAATAAGATTTTTTTTTAATCCAGAAACAGATCTTTTCTAAATCATACGAGAGCAATTTAGAAAAATTATTACACTGAGTATCTAATCGAAGAATAGAAGAAAATGTCCCATTGAATGAGTTGTATTCTTCCACAAATGTCATGTTCTGTAACATTTAAGCAATCTTTGTGCAATGGTTTGAGTTACATTCTCGATTAAAATGTTTGCAGTAGTGAAATACCGGAGGGAAATTAACATTTGTTTCCGCAGATCTCAGTTAAATTTTGTATTAACACATATAACGGCATTAGTATTATGTTACTCGTGACATCTGTTACATCATTAGTCAAAGGCTCATTGTTATGCAGTATGGAGAATTGCCGGCATTAGAGCATTAATTTCCTATAGACACTTCGCTACCTATAATATCAAATAATAAACTTTATCCTGGCTGTGGGTGCACCTTTAAGTCCTGGTGTCAGGGGGGACCCAAAGGCTTTTCCATTATGCAAGAAGTCACCGGAAATTATAAACAGCACATAACAGGTCAAATTCCTGGTACATATTTTGCATTGGGATCTAGGAGCTTTAAGTTACCTCTCTGCCCAGAGACTACTATTAAGTCATTTTACTTTGATCAAGATATTTAATAACAAAGCCCCCTAAATATTGAGGAACCAATAAGAGATGCTCAGGTGCAAATTTCAAGAAAGGAATATGATGAGACAGGGGCCTTGATATTTGATTTATAAAGACAGCAGTCACCCTTAGACTATAGTGCCTGAGGGGTTCAAATATTCCATATGTTGAGTATTGATGTGGAACCCGAACAGTAATGTACCAAACACCTAGTGTCCGTGCAGGGACCCTGAACACAGACTTCTCCAGGAAGTCCGTGATACTGTTGGGATTCGGCACCCTGAACATCGGCTGTTTCCTACACTGTCATGTCTGTGACAGAGCGAGAAACACTGGCCAGTCTCAGGCATTGGCTGATGACAGAGTACTACAATCATCACCTACACCTGTTGTCGCTGATAGCAGGTGGAGCAGGTGTGGCTGATGAGAGTATTCATCAGCTGGCGCCTGTTCTATAAAAAAATTAATTAATTAAAAAATTGACGCGCTATCTCTTCTATTCTTGGCAACCAGTGTAGGCAAAAATGACAACTGAGTGCTGCAACCAGCAGCTGTCAGCTTTATCATGGCTGGTTATCAAATAGATGCGCCTTTTCTGGGCCGGTTGTGGGCTGCTTTTTTTAGACTAGGGTGGGCAAATATCCATGGTAACTTCCCAGTCTGAGAATACCAGCCCCCAACTGTTTTCTTTAGCTTGGCTGGTTGTCAAAAATAGAGGCTGACCTCATGCCGTTTCTTTTGTTTATTTAAATAATTTTTTAAAAAAGATGTGGGGACCCCTCTATTTTTGATAACCAGCCATGATCAAGCTGACTATTGAGGATTGCAGCCCACAGCGGTCGGTTTTGCCTGCTCTGGTTTTCAAAAATGGAAGAAACCACACATAATTTTTTAAAAATTTTTTATAGCACAGATGCTGGCTGCTGAATACTCTCATCAGCCTCGCCTGCTCTTGCTGCTGTCAGTGACAGCAGGAGTAGGATGATGAGAGTAGTACTCTCATCATCCGACGCCTGTGACTGTCTGAAACCTTTGTACCGCCCGTTACAGCTACTGGCTCACATGCTGTCATCTGATGACAGATGACAGCGTGGCAAACAACAGATGTGCAGGCCTCCCATTCATCTGAATGGGGTCCGGGTTCGGATTTGCGTACAATTCTGGTACCCGAAACAAACTTTTTTTTAAATGATCGGCTGAGCCCTCAGGACCCGAACATCCAAACATTACTAATCTTGAGTGGTGCAAGATAATCAAGTTTAAAAAAGACATGATTTTTTGATACTCTGTTGGGAGATGTTTATGCTCTATGTGTCCATATGAAACCACTCAATGGTTGTGTTGAGAGCATGTCATGATGTGGTATTGAGTTGGTGCCAAAGGTCTTTAAAAGGGTTTTTCCAGGACATTAAATATTGTGCTTGCTAATTTAACCACCAGAATTCTAGCAGTCAGTATACTACTTAAATAAATTTGTCACCAGCTTTTTCTATGTAATCTGAGAGCAGCATGATGAAGGGGCAGAAACTCTGATTCCAGTGATGTGTCACTTACAGGGCTGCAAGTTGCAGTTTTGACAAAATCATTCTTTTCTGCTGCGGATTCAGCAATCGGAATGCTCAGCTTTGAATTACTACCCCCCCCCCCCCATACCACTGACTTACAGCTTCCTATGTAAACTGTGCAGAGGCAGAAAGCAGTCAATCAATGGTGGGGGCAGTGTTACACAGAGAAGGAGGACTATATGGAAAGAGACAACTAGTGATAAACTCCTATTGATAAAACACTGATTTTATTGAAACTGCAAAAAGCAGCCCAGTAAGTGACACATCACTGATAACAGGGTCGCTGCTTCTATTCATGCTGCTCTTAGATTAAAGAGCAAAAATCTGCTGACAGATTATTTTGTAATGTTAGCAACACACTATGTTCTTAAATTCTGAGAATGTGTCATGGTTCCATCATTCTGCACACTTTGTCACATGCCAACTTATATGCCCTACTGTCTCTTTCTGTTCTCTGAAGTGACGACACTACCATAGAGATGTGGATTCTCCAGGAGATACTCCTATTCCTTAGTGCATGCTATGGTTTCTCTAAAGGGGCATGCTTAGGCCTTCTTCACATGTCTGTTTTTTGTGTCCGTATGCAGTCCATTTTTTAAGGGCCGTAAATATGGACACACGCACACCCAGAGTGTTCAATCGAGGTGTGCACATGTCAGGTTGTCTGTTCATGTGAAAAACCTTCAGACATGTCAGTTTTTTGTGCAACACAGACAAAATGCGTGCTGCACACTGATGACACATGGATGACATCCATGTATCATCAGCGTGACACATACCAGCGGCTGGGAAGGAGCAGTACAGTTTGCGCTGTTCTGAGGCAATGGCAGGTTAAGGCAGCTCTGACCATTGTATTCTGCTCGCGTTGAGATCAGTGCAACCAGGAGACAATTATGCGAGTTGTATTCCCCACTGCTGGGGACTGATGCTAATAATGTGGGACAAGGAACAATATCTCAAAAGGTTCCTAGTCCATTAATAACATCTCACAGCTGTTTGCTTAGTTTTTCCAGGTAAATTTACTTTGGACACCAGAAAATAATGACTTAGGGTCCCCCTACAAATTCAAACTAGAGGTTAAACAGACAGCTCTGGGATGATACTAATAGCTTTGGAAGGGGTCATGGATATTACCCCCTCAAGCTTCCAACATCAGCCTTCAACCGCTGCAGAAATGGCACACTCGCTATTACCACTTGCCCTTGTGCAGTGGCAAGTGGAGTTCATATTTGTGGGGTTGATTTCAGCCTTGTATTGTCAGCTGACACCAAGACCAGCGGTTAGTAATGGAGAGACAGCTATAAAATGCCCCATTACTAACCCCATAGTAAGTTTGGAAACAAGCACACGGCGAAAATAAAATCCTTCATTTGAAATAAAAATGACCACCCTGTTTTATACATTTATTTAAAAATTATAAAGAAAGTTATACTCATCTTGCACCTACTCCATTGAAGCTCTTGTCCCCTGTAAAAACAGAAAATAATACACAATCATTATACTCACTCTTCCCTAATCCTCCGATGAACATGTCCCCTGCAAAGAAAAAACAAAAATAATAAACAGCCATATCCCTCACCTTTCCGAAGTGAAAATAGGCCATTCTGTCTTATGCCGTAATCCATTGCTGCAATATCTGGTTTTCAACATGAATGGTGTCATGATTTGACCGTTCATGCTGAAAAGTAGGACATAAGAGCTGCTGCGACTGCAGTTCACTGTGAGCGACCTGATGAACTGCAGTGAACTCAATGAGATCACTATGAGAGAATTCTCATTGAGATCACCGCAATTCATAGTCCTGGTTAACCATGTAGTGAGCCTGGGAATGCACCTTAAGTGACCCTTGGTAACCTCTATGTTGTCACCGCTAGTCGCTGAAGCTACACTAGCATCACCTCATTGTCTCATAGCTTTAAGTCTGGATGGTCGCATCATGGCATCTTTCATGTTGTAAACCATATATCGAAGAGATGAATTATGGCATGGGCAGTATTGCTAATATGGTGACAGGTGAGGGAAATGGTTGTTTATTATTTATTTATTTTTTTACAGGGGACAATGGCTTCAATGTATTAGGCATAAGGTGAAAATAATGGTTGTTTATTGTTTTCTGTCTTCTACCGGGGACAAGGTCTTCAAAGGAATAGAGTTAAGATGAGTATAACTTTGTTTTTTATTTTTAAATAAATGTGTAAAACAGGAAGACAATACAAAGGTGACATCAACCCCAAATCTATTACCCCACTTGCCACCACACCAGGGCAAGTAGGAAGAGCGAGGCTAAGCGTGAGATTTGGTGCCTCTTATGGATGCAACATTTCTGGTGCGACTGAGGGCTGATGTTGTAGCCTGGGGAGCATAATATCTCTGACCTCTTTCCAGGCTATTAATCTTAACCCAGAGCTGTTTGTTTAGCCTTTGCTGGTTTGAAATTATAGGGAGAACCCTACGTCATTTCTTTTTTTGGTGTCCCCCATAAATTCACCAGGAAAGGCTAAACAAACAGCTATGAGCTTTTATTAATAGCCTGGGAACCTTTTGGTATATTGCCCCTTTTCCCAAATTATTAACATCAGTTCCCAGCCGTTGGCTTTCACTCTGCTGGTTATGAAAATTGCGCATGAGCCCACTTGGTTTTTTTTATTTAAATTTTTTTTTTACACAGGAGTTACACAGCTGCTGCTGAATTCAACTCCGATCATTGTTTGCTGACTGCACTGATCTCAGTGTGACCATGATACAATGATGAGAGCTGCCTTCAGCAGCCAGCTCCTGGGATCAGCATGCACTGTACTGCTTTTCCCAGGCGCCGGTACGTGTCACACGAACAAACGGATGTAACACACGGACACACTGACAGCAAATATGGATAAACGGATGTCACACGGATGTCACACACATGGACACGGATCTCACCAATACCGTTTTTTCCTGTTCGGGAATCACCAGGACGTGAGAAGGAGACCCTGGTGGAATTGGTCTATCTCTGGAGGATCTACCTCTGAATTCTCATGGAGTCTCATGAAAGAACAAGAAGAGAAGGCAAAGCACAGCAATCTGAAAGCACTAGACAGACAGAGCAGAGCTAGGATACAGGAAACTGGAGGTGGGGGATGTAAACAAGGTGATGGGAAAAACAATAGAAAAAAACTATGTGGGACTTTGTTTTTTACCAGATTGAAGCTTTATTGGCAGTAATTTAAAAAAAAATATTTTAGGGATGGAAAACTACATATTTTATTGATTGTATTTTTTAACCGTAGATTTCATTAATATAATGCAGAGGAAATATTTTGCAGATCCTGATGTCACAGCAGCCTGTAACAACAAGTGATAAATGAAGAGAACTGGAAATGCATGATGTAGATTAAGAAGCAGGAATATTCAAGGAATAAATCAATAAGAAACAAGGACACAGCTGCCGATCTAATTTGTGCCAGCAGTCTATGTATCATGTCATCTTGAACAGTCAGTGAAATGGCGGCCTGGTGATGCATTAACGGAACCGAGAACCAAGATATACATAACATTGCTGCATTAATCAGAAAAGGGAGGAATGAATGAGGCCGGCAGAGCGGCTGACAAAAATAAAGTGAAGATTAATTTAGTACAAATAATTTAACATTACCAATTAAGACATCGATATAGAATCAATAAGGATACGTCAGGCAATGAAAATGAGTGTATGTCACTGACAACGAGGAGAATAATCAGCTGTGTATGGATAAGCTTGTTCTCTTCTATATGTAACGATTAAAAGGAAGCATTCATCAAATGTAAAGAAAGTAGCAAAAGACAACAGGTGATGTCATAGGTAATGATACTCTACATATAGAAAATAAACTTATAACAGCAGTCACCATAAACACACATTGGGGAAGATTTATCACACTGAAATGTGGCAGAACTTGCCACAAAAACTTTCATGACTTGAACTGCAATTTTTGCGTTTTACACATTATGGACGCAATTCATAACTTTTTTGAAGTCACTTTTCTTTTTTTTTATCTTGCGATGTTCGTTAATGTTTTTTCACGTAAATTCCTCAAAATGACGCACACGGTTCATGAATTTTGCGCAAAGTTAAAAATGTTTTTTTCTTCCCTACGTAACCATTTTTGCAACTTTTTATAGCAAAAAGTCACGTGGTTTGCAAAACGTTACAAAAATAGCTCAGAATTTCCTGGTGTACATTAAATCACTCCAGGGTAAGCCAAGGAGCATATTTGCAACAAATTTAGAGATTTTTTTTCTTTTTTCTTTTCATGCTGCTTCCACAATTTGTTGAGGATATCCCTCTTCGTCGAGCCTCCTGTTCATATCTTTGGCTAGTCTACAAAGATTGGAGCAGTACCTTCTTAGCCTCAAGAACTGTCCCTTGGAAATACAACATTTTAGGGCCACGAGGTGCTGACTACCCTATCTAAGCAGGCTGTTCTTTCTGGTGGGTGTACGGTAAATTTGTGTTCCTAGGGTAAAAAAGGGTAAAGTGCCGATCCTTGTTTCTAATTCATGATAACCTGTGTTTTTAATCTTTAACATGTTGAATCGGATCTCACAGTCTACTGTGCCAAGCTTCTCAGAGATTTCATCAGGGACTGCTCCAGAAGATGCTGCACTTCATCGATTGTGTCCTGTGACATTCTTGGACAGCCTTTATAATGAGAGGGGATCAATGATCCTGTTGTTTCCAGTTTCCGTGACACTTTCTGATTAACACATTTTGAGGCTATATCACGAGCACCAAATTTCTTCCCCAAGTCACTTTGACATCGCTTTAACGAATTGTTAACCCAATAGCTTCACACCATGAAGATGTACTTTTCAATATTGCCTACTACCATCTTGATGAAAAGGTGAGTGACTGAGTGAAGGAGTACGGATTTGCTGTATTCACTCAGAGTCGAAAAAAGATATTAAACATTGCAATGGCTGTCCGGCATCTGTCCACTGATCCATCATTGCTCCGACATGGGAGCATCCAGGCTTGTTCGAAGTTCCATATTCTGAGGAGCACATTGCACATTGTTTTGTTCAGATTGCTTCATCTTAGCGAGAGTTATTACCGAAAACTTGGGGTCTCTTTGAGTTTGGGTTCTCTTTGGGTTCCCTTCGATTCGCTTCTGTCCTAATTTTTCCACTAAAGAAAATCCTGAAACAGAGGATTATGTGTCACAGAAACTGTGCCTTCTGATTTCTACGATGGTCAAAGCCACACATTTTTGTATCATTTAAAAAAGGCAAAAATAAAAACCTCCAAAATGCAGAAATTGAGACACAATTGTCAACCTTGCAAACGGTGTGATTTGCAAAAAAAAATAGCATTCTTTTTTTACATACTTTCCGCACATGCCACCGGAATACAGGTGCTTGAGAGGATAACAACCCAGGCCTTTCTTGTCCAGTCCTTTTTGATAAAGGCCTAGTGGTATTATATTTTATGTTTTTTAAAAAAGGACATATTTTAAATTTTAGCAGCTGTTTTACTAGTCCAAATAAACAACCATACACCTCATGATATATTGCATGCTGTTGGTGCACATCCAGTCATGATCGTACATGTAACTACTTAACAATACAGTATTTTAGGGGTAAGTTGCATTTTTGTTCAATTGTGATGATAAAAATAAATAATAAAAAAATAAAGTGAAAAAAGGTTAAGGTTTTACAACTGTTTTATTAGTACAATTTAATAAGCGTATGCGCAACAACAATACTGCAGCCTGGTGCTAAAAGTTTATTTTCATGCGTCTACCTCTAACCAATGTGGGTCAGAATAGTGTTTAAAAAACATTATAAAAGTTTGAAAACATTATACACATGATTTAATTTTTTAAATCCAAAAAAACGAAACCAATAACCACAAAAAGTGGTTAACGGATGTAAAGCAGAGTTGACGTGCAAATATACAATGAAAATCAAATGAGGAAAAGTGCATAACTCAAAATATATTGAAAAAATGCAAAATTTATTGAATACATACTTATAAAAAATACCAAGGATGGCAGTGGTAAGCCGACAGACAGAGAACATGAACACACGTCAGGCAAAAGAATATGGGTACCATGCATAAAAATCACAATACATGGACAAAGTGCACAGTGCATATAACAAAAGAACGCAGTATGTAATCACATACAAAGGATAATATCCATATGTACAGATCAGAGCTGAGGCCAATAACAACAGTAAGCCTGTCCACAGTACCGCAATAACAAAGATCAATCATCCATTTAATACCTGATGGGAGCTGCGTCTCTGCCCACCCCAACGCGCGTTTCGGAAGCAGGCACTGCGCCGAAACGCGCGTTGGGGTGGGCAGAGATGCAGCTCCCATCAGGTATTAAATGGATTATTGATCTTTGTTATTGCGGTACTGTGGACAGGCTTACTGTTGTTATTGACCTCAGCTCTGATCTGTACATATGGATATTATCCTTTTTATGTGATTACATACTGCGGTCTTTTGTCATATGCACTGTGCACTTTGTCCATGTATTGTGATTTTTATGTATGGTACCCATATTCTTTTGCCTGATGTGTATTCATGTTCTCTGTCTGTCGGCTTACCACTGCCATCCTTGGTATTTTTTATAAGTATGTATTCAATAAATTTTGCATTTTTTCAATATATTTTGAGTTGTGCACTTTTCCTCATTTGATTTTCATGATTTACTTTTTGTTTATCCGTTTCAATATTCCAATTTGAAAACTAGAGTATACACCCTTCAACTGTCCTGTGGGCTGCTGCAACAAATTATCACACTAAATTGAGACATTTAACCCCTTTCCAACCTTAGACATATCCATATGTCCAGCTCGCCTGGTACTTACCGACCTGGGATGTATAGATACATGCAGGCGATTTTGAGCGCAGACGCTGTGCACGAGAGAACGCCGCCGGATATCAGCTGATTCTGACAGCTAACACCCGACACTCAGTCTCGCACTGCTCCTGACACTTTAACAACCTAAGTGCTGTGTTTGAATGCGATCACAGTATTTCTGGAGCAGGTAGATGAAAGCCCCTCTGCTCTTGGATCAGAGACCACGCAATATTATCGCAGGGGCCCCAATTGTTGCCGTGGTGACCCAATGTTGTCATAGGTATGCTCCTGTATCCCTATGCAATACAAACGATCATTCTGCAAAAAAGGAAAGTCCCAAAGTAGGACAAAGTATAAAAGTAAACAAAAGTTTAAAAAAGTGAAAACAAAAATTGAAAAAATATCTAAAAAACTCAAAACTTTGTGAAAAAATAAATGCAAATATATATTGTACCCATAAATAAATATTTTTAGGAAGAAAAAACTATATATGATAAAAGAACACGTGTTTAGTATTGCCACGTCTGGAACGACCCAACCTATAAAACTGTCCCACTGGTTAATCGTTTAGTGAGCAGCGTAAAAAAAATAAATAAAAAACAAGGCAAACAGGAATGCTTTATCATAATACCGCTGAACAAAAAGTGCAATAAAACACAATCAATGAGACACATTTTAATAAGCCTGGTACCGCTGAAAACGTCATCTTGTCCTGCAAAAACAAGCCATCCTACAGGGCCATCCGTGGAAAAATAAAAAAGGTAAAGCTCTCAGAATAAAGCGATGCAAAAATAATTATTTTTTCTTGAAAATTGTTTTTATTGTGTAAAAGCGCCAAAACATAAAAAAAACTGTATAAATGTGGTATCGCTGTATATGTACTGACCTGAAGAATAAAGCTGCCTTATCGGTTTTACCACACGCAGAACAACATAAAAAAAAGCAATTCCTGATTTGCTGGGTTTTTTTCATTCTGCCTCTTAAGAATTGAAATAGAAAGCAATCAAAAGATGTCATGTGCCCAAAAATAGTACTAATAAAAACATTGACTCATCCCACAAAAAAAAACCCTCACATGAATTTTGGAAAAATTATTTCTTCAAAATATGGTGATGCAAAAAGTAGTCTGTTAGTGTGACAGTAGCCAGACATAAAAAAAACAATAAAAATCTGGTATCACAGTAATCGCAACGTTCTGAAGAATAAAGTCACTTAATCACTTATACCGCACGTAGAATGGTGAAAAAATAATTAAAACAAATTTTTCACCTGCTGTTGATCACCGTAAGGCTCGACTCACATTTATCCTGAGTCCTATACTGAGCGCTTTCAACCAGGGTTTCCATGTATATCTCTGAAATATGTGATTCACATGGAAGCCCAGGCAGAAAATTCTCTACAATGAGGCAGATGGTAGCACTGTGGACATCGTTTGACCTATGATCGATGAGTGGTGTCGGTCTTTTTAGGCGTGCATAAAAGTGCAGTCAGCCACAGTTTTGTGCACTTGTGAAAAGAAGGACACCGCTGAACAGAGGCTAGACAGAGTCCAGAGTTACTCTGCTGCCTTATTAATTGGCCTCTCGGTGTTTCATCTGAATCACATCACTCTGAGATTTAGATGGAAACTCCAAAGTAAGTGCTCAGTGTAGAGCACAGTATAAATGTGATCCCAAATGTTATGTAAAATGTTCCCAACAAAAGTTTCAACTCAACTCACAAAGAAAACTCCCCATTCAATTTCATCACCTCTTAACGGAAATATCGGAGACTTACGCGTAACTGGTAGTATAAAGGCTCTCAAAAACCAAAATGGCTCCTCATTCTCCAAAAGAAAGTCAGCAAATTCTGTGCTATCAAATCCAAATGTCCCCTCCCTTCTGAGCCCCAGTGTACTTTGCACTGTGCCTGAAAAGTATTTCCCGATTACATGCAGGGTATTGGTGCACTCAGGAAAAAATGTACCTTAGTTTGTTGCAAAAATTGATCCTATTAGCCCCTAGAAAAATTAAAAACTTGGGGCTAAAAAATCATTTTAATGGTTAAAATGTAATTTATTCTATCTTCACCACTCAATGTTATACAATTCTGTGAGGCACATGTTGTGTCAATATGATCACTGTACCCCTAGATGAATTCATTGTGTAGTGTAGTTTACAAAATTAGTTCCCATATGGGGGTTTCTGTTGTTCTGGCATTTCAGGGGCTCTGCCAATGTGACATGGCACCCTCAAATCTACAGCTGTAGGCTATAAACTTATGTGAAGCACCTGTGGGTTCAAGGTGCTCAATACACATCTAGATAAGTTCCATAAGGGGTCTACTTTCCAAAACGGTGTCACTTTTGGGGGGTTTCCACTGTTTCGGGACATCAGGGGCTCTTCAAACACGACATAGTGTCCGGTAACTATTCCATCAAATTTTGCATTCAAAAATTCAAATGGTGCTCCTTTACTTCCAAGCCCTGCTGTGCACCCAAACAGTAGTATTCCCTCACATATGGGGTATTGGCGTACTCAGGAAAAATTGCACAACAAATTGTATGAAGCAATTTCTCCTGTTACCTGTATGAAAATGCTAAATATGGAGCTAAAAAAGATTTATTCGGGAAAAATGTGATTTTTTTATTTTCACGGCTCTACGCTACAAACTTCTGTGAAGCACCTGTGGGTTCAAGGTGCTCAATATACATCTAGATAAGTTCCATAAGGGGTCTAGTTTCCAAAATAATGTCTCTTGGGGACTTACACTGTTTAGGAACATCAGGGACTCTTCAAATGCAACCTGGCGTCCGCTAATTATTCCATAAAATGTTACATTCCAAAAGTCAAATGGCACTCCTTCTCTTTCAAGCCCTGACATGCGAACAAAAAGTTGTTTTCCTCCACATATCAGGTATTGGCATACTCAGGAGAAATTGCACAACAAATTGTATGG
>VIAB01053894.1:0-13620 GCA_009801035.1 Oophaga pumilio | reverse complement strand
TCGTATGGACAGATACTCCAGTCTCTGCTTGGGAACTCTGCAGGTTCTTCAGGGTTAGCTTTGGTTCTCTTTGCTGTGTCTCTGATTAATCCCTTCTTGCCCAGGCTGAGAGTTTTTGGTGGGCAGCCATTTCTTGGCAGGTTAGTTGTGGTACCATGTTCTTTCCATTTGATGATAATGAATTTGATGGTCCTCCAGGGGATCATCAGAAATTGGGATATTTTCTTATAACCCAACCCTAACTTGTCTTCTCAACAACTTTGTCCCTGATTTGTTTGGAGATCTCCTTGGTCTTCATGGTGTTGTTTGGAGATCTCCTTGGTCTTCATGGTGTTGTTTGGAAATCTCCTTGGTCTTCATGGTATTTGGTTAGTGGTGCCTCTTGTTAATGGTGTTGCAGCCTCTGTGGCCTTTCAGAAAAGGTAAAGTGACAGACATGTGACACTTAGATTACACACAGAGGGTCATCCTGTCACTAAGCATGGGACAATTTTTAGTTATTTGATCCCATAAATTTAACCCCTTCACCCCTGGGCCATTCTCTATTTTTGCGTTTCTGTTTTATGCTCCCCTTCTTTCCGGAACCATAACTTTTTTTCCATCAATATGGCCATGTGAGGGCTTGTTTTTTTGTTGGACAAGTTGTACTTTGGAATGACACCATTGATTTTACCATATAGTGTACTGGAAAATGGAAAAAAAAATGCAGTGAAATTGCAAAAAAATGCAATTCCACAATTGTTTTTTTTTTTTTTTTCACCATGTTCACCAAATTGACTTACAATGATTATTATCCAGGTCATTATGAGTTTGTAGATACCAAACATGTATAGGTTCTTTTTTATTTAAGTGATAAAAAAAATAAAAAATTTGTTAAAAAAAAAATGAAACAAAATGGCACCATTTTCCAAGACCTGTAGCGTTTCCAATTTTTGTTATTTGGGGCTCCGTGAGGGCTTATTTTCTGCATGCCAAGCTGGCTTTTTTATTGATATAATTTTGGTGTAGATATGATGTTTTGATCGCCTGTTATGGCATTTTATTGCAATGTTGTGGCGACCAAAAAAACATAATTAGGGCATTTTGAATTTTTTTCTTGATACTTCGTATACCAATCTGATTAATTATTTTTAGATTTTGATTGATCGGGTGTTTCTGAACGCAGTGATATCAAATATTTATATTTTGTTGTATTGTTTTATTTTGAATCGGGCAAAAGTATCTGCTATGACAACCACAGGGGTCTCCTGCAGACTCCAGGTTGTCATGCCAACCCATCAGCGCCCCGCAATCACGTGACAGGGGTGCCGATGGGCGTGGTTTATGATGCACTTCCGGAGCGTGCATGCTAAATGCCACTGTGATGCTCCGGAAAAGATGCGGCTCAGCACCAGAGCCCACATCAAAGGGGGAGACACGATATGCGCCGTATACATATGGCGCATGTCATGAAGGGGTTAATTTATGCCAATATATTTCTCACGTCACCTACTTAGACTATTTAGTGCTGATGCATCACACTAAAATCATGTTACAAAAATATTTAAACACAGGTTGTAATGAAACAAAATAGGTAAAAAGGCAAAGGGGGTGAATACTTTTGCAAGTCACTGTATGTGACAGGGAATTAGATTGTGAGCCCACTGGGGACAGTGCTGTCTGCTGTGTTGTTTTCTATATACCATATGTCTGGAGTTCTCTTTGTTTAGCTAAAATTTGGAATGACAATAAGCACGATAGGGTCTTATCCGGATTACAAAGGAAAAAGTGAAACGGGATTTCCTCACCTGAGAGGGCTGTGAAAGTCACTCACAACCCCTTAATTAGCTTTTAAGCAAAAGACTGCTGCTGCAGATCTACCAAACAGATAGGAAGCAACCTTGGAGATGGAAGTGAATATAAAACCCGCACTGCCGAGAATCCACTATGTATGGATTCAGTTTTATTTGTCAATGCGTTTCAAGGTAATCATACCTCTTCATCTGGACAAACCACAATGATCTGTCCTGAGAAAGAGGTATGATCACCTTGAAACGCTTTGACAAATAAAACCGCATGCACAGCACATCTGGTTCCCTATCGTATACTGGATCCTTGGCAGCGTTGAGTTCTCTGGTCTCACATACCTGGAGCACAGCAGCCCTTGTTTCATAACATTTAGCTATTAACCAGTGAGGAATGTGAAAAATGCACCATTTCCCAGTACAAAGAAGCTAGGTAAACACCTAGGAAATTACACCTTTAAAACTGTTATTATTGGAAGGCATAACATTTTAAAACATCCACAGTATATTCTGCAGGGTGTTATCAGTATGACCATAGTACTACTGGAGGTAAAATACCATGGTCAGGAATCACACAGCCCAATGACAAGTCACATGCACCTGTAAAGCATGGTAATCTACTATAAATTATTAAAGTGTAACATTAATTGATGTATGTGAAGGTCATGCTCCCCTTTCCTCCATCTAACTGTTATAGAATACAAGAATTCCAGGCCTTGTCAATCACAATTTCCCTCTGAACATAAATCTTTTGCAGGATACCCTGTCTTGTTAAATGAGGGAGTTGAAATGATTATTCCCATCTTCATATACTGGAATTGTCACCCAGTGCTTGTAAATGCAATCAGTTTTGCAAATAACTGCTTAATACAGTTTTTGAGATATCAACTCTTTTCTTTTGTTTACTACTTGTTGCCTTGGAGACCGTCCTATGCAGCTAGACAGCAGAACATGTGCAACACTTGCAATCTCTTTACTATTGAGCTTGCAAGCACTGTTTTGAAGCTGACATGAAAAAAGAAGGGTTATTTCAGACACAAAGATCCAGCATTAGAGTGTGTTCATACTACCTGTGTCCTCTTAATTAGCCTCGCAGGAAATCTGGGTGGTGCAAACGCTTGCAGTGCACATAATGAATCATAAGAAATAGAAGGAAATGCAGCACTCACCCAATCCTGTATGAACTTGTGGTTTATTCCATTAAGTAGAAAACATGGTTACATGCGGTGGTGCAGGTGTCAGGGGGGAAGAAGCGCCAGAAAGGCGTGAAACGGCCGAAGGTCTCCTATTCTCATGAATCACTCCACTGACACCTGCACCACTGCATGTAACCATGTTTTCTACTTAATGGAATAAACCACAAGTTCATACAGGATTGTGTTAGTGCTGCATTTCCTTCTATTTCTTATGCTTCACTGTTTTGAAGCTGACTTTACAAAGTAGACTACAGCAGTGGTCGGTCTCCTAGGCAAGGACCTATAAACAAAGGAAAAACATTAATATCTCAAGAATGGCAGCAAATTTTAACGGGTAGTAAGTGTTTGTTTTTACAGTCTGTATCTGAAAATACCCATCTATAAAATTATGATAGTCCTTTTATTCTAGTTTTTTTTTTTCAAGCACCTCATTGGCTAAGCTTCTACTGTGACTTCCTGCTGCGAGAGTGTCAGATAGTGCCATAGGTTGAGCTGCTCTCATGGCTGCTATTGGGAGACAATGATTTTGCTACTGTCCAAATGAAAATGTGTATTTTAATAATCTACATGTTAGAATGGGTAAATGGATCCATTTGTCTGACGAAAATTCAATCTGCTAATGGTTCAAATGTAGTGTATACAGTATGTAGTGGTGTAAAGGGATTTTACAGTTTTATGTACAGTATAAGTGAAGCTAAATTACTGGATCAATAATACATTTCTGATATCCTTTGTTTGAACTCATATTCATTTTACAATATTGTCAATGCTGTGGAAACAACATCAGACTGATACATTGTAACAAGCTCCCTGAGATATTGTAATTGAGACACAAAGTATATCAGAAAGTTTTAGAACTATTCAGTTACACAGTGATTAATATACATAAAACCAAAAAGACCTCCTGACATTTTGTATAATTGGAAGTAGAGATGGGAGAATCGATTAGCAGGTTCCATCGGCCAGGTCAGTTATCTATGACCACGGGGCGGGAGGCCTAATAATCTACTTACCTCCTGCCTCTTTTGCTATGTCATTATTCCGGCATGACGTACACGCACAACTCTCGCTCCTGCCTAAATAATCAAACGAAGAACCAAGAGGTAAGAAGATTACTGACCTGGTTGATGAACCGGAGTCCTGCAAATTGATTCTCCCATCTCTAATTGGATCTTACAATTATAAGAAAATGTCATCCTGATAAGGAATTAGTGTAAAATTACTATTTAATAATCTATACAGCATTTTGATGCATTTTCCCTAAGGTGAGCAAACTGTCTTTCATCATATTTAATGAATTCTAGACAGCTGATTAATATATATAAAAGTAAAACACATTGTAATTAGTGATGAGCGAATGTGCTCCAATAAGGCGTTATGCGAGCATGCTCGTGTTCTAACTGAGTGTCCTTGAGGCTACATCTCTCGCTACTGTTCGCCAGCCGCAACACATGCAGGGATTGCCTGATTGTTAGGTAATCCCTGCATGTGTTGCGGCAGTCGAGCTGTTGCGAGAGCTGCAGCCTCAGGGACTTGGACATATTATTCGAGCATGCCAAAGATACTCAGCACCCGAGCCTGCTCGGATAACATCTTATCCCAGCACGTTCGCTCATCACTAACAATAATCTAAAAAGCTTGGAAAAAACAAGCAAGTTTCTTAGCTTACATCGTCAATTTTAATGCACTTTCTAGCATGACAATAAGGAGGAGTCCTTTGAGAGTGTGTCATGCTCCTGGGTTCCAACACTTGAGCCTGTGTTTTGTGGTTGGCTTCTATGTCCACTGATCCACAGCAGACATACCTGTTGTCCAGGTGTTTAGGTTCTGTCATTCAGGCTGCAGTCTGTTTAGCAAAACACAGGTGTTTTCATTTGTCTGCCCTATCACCTTTTGAGTGCAGCTTTATATTGTTTTCCCCTGCTGGCATTTCCTGTTGGTGATAGTCTCATTTGAATGTTAAGCCATTAGGGGGTAGTTTAAAGCCAGTCAGTGAATTTCCAGCTAGGGTTTATCTCTTTGCTGTTTCTGTTCTTTTGTCTGCACCTATCTTCTGTTTCTTTTTAAGAGGTAGGCGGCATATTATCCAACAGTACATACTTTATACTTTATTTTGTATTTTGTGGTTTATTTTACTCACTCTGGAATTTTTTATTTTTCAGCACACTTTCCCTTCTGTACGTTATTCACTCTGTGCTCTTCCATACCGTTCTTTAGGAGGAACGTGAAGAGCTCCACAGCCTTTTAGGCACCATATGTCCAAGCTGCCATCTTGTAATCTGTGGTTAGGGCTATCCCTACTCACACAGGAACCACTAGGGACTGCAGAGTCAGGATCTTTAGTCTGTACAGGAACCAGCAGGGTCAGTTGCAGTATTTGACTGTACCTATTATCCAGAAAGAGTACTTATACAAGCATAAGAGAGCGTTTGCGGATTTTAGCTTCGGAACAGGAACTATTCTTGTAAGAAAAAATTGCTCCCCTCTTCCAGTATTATCTAGAAATATTTTACAGTATGCTGTGTCCACCTTTATTACTATTCTTTTTTTAATGCTCCAATACATCATAGATAAAAAGGATGAATCAGCTTTGTATAAAGTCTTGATTAAAAAACTTGTTTAATTTTGTGTACACAGCCCCTATACACAACCAACGTGTCTCTGTGGTTACAGGCAACAAATAACCATTTCATACCTTTTTCTTCCCCTTACTTCTTGCTAACTGACATTCAATAGGTTACCAAGTAGTAAAGGATAAAGGGAGTATGACTGCAGTAACACTCAGAGATTGTTTGCAGTTGTAACTTGATGGAGAGTACAACTAAAGGAATTTGATAGGATCACCACGCTACGACTTGCCTACTTTGCACTCATCATGCAAAGAGAGCAATCACTGGAGAAGCACATCATAGTCGGAAGTATAGAAGGAACAAGGCGAAGAGGAAGACCAGGAACCCGATGGCCTGATACTATCAAGATAACGGCAGAGAAGACGCAGGTGGACCTATCTAGGCTTGCAGAAGATGGATCTGACAGACAATTCATTCATCAAGTTGCAATGGCTCGAAATCAGGCCAAATTCTGTTAAATAATAATAATAGTAAAATAACCATGGAGAGACAGGTCTCTATAGGAGCTGCAAACATAGCTAATTTTATATCCACACTGTTTGCAAATTTGTGGGGCAATGAAAGAATTGATATCAAAACTAAATATACCCCTTGAAAATGATGTATTATCAAAAGTCATGAAATAGTAAACCACTCTTTACTGTTTGTTTTGGTTTAGGCAATTATTAGGCAATAGTAATGGGCTACTGGGGGGCTAAAATCCACAGATTTAAGGTGTCCATGCAAATCAGAGCAAAGTCAACTGAAACTGTAATGGCCTACTATCTTAGGCCACGTTTACACGTTCAGTATTTTACATTAGTATTTGTAAGCCAAAACCAGGAGTGGGTGATAAATACAGAAGTGGTGACATGTTTCTATTATACTTTTCCTCTGGTTGTTCCAATCCTGGCTTTGTCTTACAAATACTGATGTAAAATACTGAACATGTGAACATGGCCTTATATGTATGGGAGTTTTGTCTTCCAAAAGATGATGCTGCTCACTAGTCTTCTCTCCCATTGAAAACAGAGCATGTGCAGTCAAAGTGAGCATATGGAAGGAATAGCTGTAAAGTAACTGGAGATTGTTTTACTGCTCTTAGGTTTTTTTTGCAAGTACAGTTTCAGGACCAAGTCATATCAGCACTTCTGGAGGGTTTTTCCATATGGCCAATATATTTTTTCGGCAGAATAAAATGGACATTGCCGACTCCCTGTATTCCGAGGTACGTCATCCTGTTATATAAAATTCATACAAATGATTATTTTCAAGCTCAGGCTAAGTTCACACAAGTAAAGAAAAAATCTGTGTGGAATACTCCTGAAGAAGACGTTGCGTGCACATAGCCTTAGTTGCAATCTATCTTCCCCCCCCAAAAAAAAAAACAACAGATAATTAATGGGATTCTCTCTTTAAAATGAAGCCAGTATAGCAATCTCTTTATTGTTGCAGTTCCAGCTTTTCTCATGTCCGGTGCAAGCCATATATTTTAATCCTACGGGAACCTATATATGATACATAATATAGCATTGTATAGTAAGCAGCACCTTACAAAATTTGTGATTTGCAGCAAGATTAAAATATCATATGATGGTTCATTTCTCAGGTCACTGATATATGGCACACTCATCTTAGTAGACTGGTGGAGGTTCGGAAACAAGCGTCATTGAGAAGTGGCCCTGTATTGTTTGATGATCTTGATCAGGAATATTTGGGTATGTTATTATAAGAACATGATGTATGATAAAGTTTTGTACCAAAAAAATCCTTTTTGCCATGATTTTTGTAGAATTGCTGCAAAATTACCATGTTTTTTCCCCTGCATTTGTGCAATATGCCTAAGACTGTAAAGTGGTCATTTAACAACTTACCATTATTATAGGATATAATGGTACGTCCTACGTCCAGTGTGGCTGTATAGAGTGAGCTCAGGAACTCTTGTCTGCACAACTGCAAGCTGTGTCATACAGCCAGCGGTTGCCTGTAACAGCAGCAACCAGAGCCAGCTTTGATTTCCTACCCTCACACCTTCCCCCGACACGACGTTGCTGCCACCTTTTCACTATGTATGTCACAAGCGATTAAACGCAGTTTTGTTTTTAAAAATATAATAAAAAATTATGAGTTGCCCTCTTATCCCAGTTTAAAAATAGATAAATAAAAAAAAGGATATTCGGTATTGTGGCATCCAAAAAAGTTCAATTTATCATAATATAAAATTATTCAACCTATGCAGTAAACACTGTAAAAAGAAAAAAAATCAAGACGCCAGAATTGTCGTTTTTTTCGGTCACCGAGCATCAACTAAAATAAAGTAAAAAGTGAAAAATTCCAAATGAATAGTGAAGAAAATGAAAATTTTGTATGAAACCCTAAAATGGAATCAATAAACACATCGGCTCACAGTGCAAAAAAGAACCCTCACACGGCTCCATCAACTGAAAAATAAAAAAAATTACAGCTCAGAAAATGGCATAAACCAAAGTTTTGAATTTTCTTAGCCACTTTTAAATAAAAATGTTATGGATTTTGCAAGAAGGGGAGAAAAAAATGTAAAAAATGAAATATGGTAAGTCACTCGGTCATGAAGGCTGTAAAGGGACAGCCGCGGGGCCGATTCACTGGAAGCCGCTATGTATTTTACCTTTGTAGTCTCCATACGCCTGGGGTGTTCTCCTCCCATGAGGGAGCATACAGTGCAATCAGAGTCAGAGTCCCAAATCACGTCAAACAGTTCTGCTTTATTTTCCTCTGGACACAGCACATCCAAGACACCATAAGCACGTCTTAATCGATACCAGCAATACATTCTTCACAATTCTGCCTCTTCTTCTCTGCTACACCAGAATGGACCACAAAGCATTGACGGGACGAGGAGCCCGGTGAAAATGGCACTTTGATCTCTTCCCTTGGAGACACTTCAATTCAGCATAAGAAAGACACATCTACTAGGTCGTCCACCCCTCTCTGGTTATCCTGCCTGGATACTTCTGATGGCCCACTCGCTTCTACGCTCATGCACGACCTCTTCTGCTGAGCGTTCCCACAGTGGTTCTTCCACTGGACTACTGCTACGTAAACCCACTCTCTTTGGGCTCACGTTTCCCACGGTGAATCCTTCACCGGCTCCTTCAGGGGTTGCTGGTCCCCTCTTCTTCCTACACTCTGCTCAGGGCCCAGGAACGTGGACGTCCTCACACTAGCAAGGTCCACCCCCGACTGACTTCCGCTAAGAGGAAATCTTCCTGACAGATTCCCGCTTGGAGGCAATCTTTCCCTAGCAACAAGTCCCTAACTATTGTCCCTATTGGACTGGATGTGCTCAATGCCCCCTCTAGTGACCAAACCCAGTTACTGATTTGACATTTTTTTATAACATTCTAACTGGATCTCTAACGTGCCCCCATTAATGATCCCTCGCAAACTACACTTAACCCCTAAATATATACACTACCCTTCTAGTGCCCTCCTCTGGTGACCCCTAGGATGCACTATCTATCACACAACCCCCACATATTAGACATAACACTAATACATAACATCATACAAGGCATACTTTTACACATGTTAACACAATTGAAGGGGATGAAACATTTAAAGAGTTAATACCCTTCACCTCCTTACAAGGCGTTGATGTAAAATGCATTTGGGAAGCAAATATTTATACTACCTGATCAAGATTCAATGCAATTACTGTATTTAATTTCTTTCTATAGATGAAAACCAGGAAGCTGAAGCGGTGCAGATCCTCAATGCTATATATGACATAAGAGAACAGGCACCAAAGAAAGAACCTGCGAAGATGGCAAGGATCCTGCATACTCTGTCTATGCTGTACTTCTTCAGCAGGGATTTTCATAAAGTAAGTGTCTCAGATTCCTCACTATTAATTTTGGTGGGTTTCCTTACAAAAATGTAATGCCTTTGCACAGCTTATGAAAAAGCTTTCCTACATGTATCCCCATGACAACACTTCCTAACCTCTAGCGGCGTAACTAGAGTCTGATGGGCCCCGATGCATATAATGGGACCCGGAGGTATACTGCACTCCCCATAGTCCTCCATATAGTATAATGCACAGCCCATAGTCCTCCCTATAGTATAGTGCATAGCCCATAGTCCTCCATATAATATAGTGCAAACTCCAAACTGTATAAGGCCCCTTTCACAAGTCCGTATATTACTGGAAAAAACGGTACCAGAGATATCCGTGTCTGTGTATCCGTGTGTCTGTGTGTGTACTACGTGCTGCACACATGTGGCAACCGTGTGCTGCCCGTGTACCGCATCAGTACCACACGGACGGCCGCCGGGGAAGAAGCGCTACAGTAAGCGCTGTTCCCCGGTGGCAGGTGCTAAACGCAGCTTTCATCCATTCTCCCCTGCTCTGCTGGCGTTCAGCTCGAGCAGAGGAGAATGAATGAATGAGTCGCTTTGGCCGCAGGCTCAGTGACTAGCGTTGACATCACTGAGTCTGTGCTCGCTTTCAGCATGAACTCCTGTGACCTCAGGACTGTGGGAAAATGCAAGTGATGAGATCATGGCAGTTCAAGCTCTGTCACCATGACCTTATCACTTGCATTTTCCCACGGTCCTGAGATTACAGGAGTTCATGCCGGCAGCGAGCACAGACTCAGTGACATCACCGCTAGTCACTGAGCCTGCGGCCGCTGAGTCTCATTCATTCATCAGTAGTTGTTCAGCCGGGGCGGTCGCATTTAGCACCGCTCCGGTTGTAAAATGAATATTCTCCAGATATGGATTACGCTGTGGGACAGAATGCCGGACAGGTATGGTATATTGTTGCTTTATTATTTTATTTTTATTACAGAAGATCGAGTGCGTTACTGGGATTAGGAGTATAATAGAGATGGGAAAACTGTGTGGTGTTTGATTTCAGTAAAATACTTTATTCTGGCTATGTGTTTATTTAACCCCTTACCAACTATAGGATTAGTAATGGAGAGGTGTCTTATTGACACCTCTCCATTACTAAACTGTGGGCTTGATGTCACCTTACAATAGAAAGGTGACATTAACCCCACAAACATTAACGCCACTTGCCACCGCTACAGGGCAAGTGGGAAGAGCCAGGCAAAGCTCCAGAATTGGCGCATCTAATAGAAGCGACTTTTCTGGGCAGCTGCGGGCTGCTGTTTTTAGGCTGGGGGCAACTGTGAATTTTACCGGGTTGGTTCAAAAACATAGGGGGAACCCACATCGGGTTTTTCATCCATTCATTCTCCTCTACTCATGCTGATCCCCGGCAGAGCAGGGAAGATTGGATGAAAGACGCGTTCAGCACCTGCCGCCAGGGAACAGCACTTACAGTAGCGCTTCTTCCACAGTGGCCGTCCATGCACACGGAGGACATCAATCTGTGTTCTCCGTGTGCACGTGTGCGGGGAGTTTTGCCGTCTGCGGCGGCGACAAAAAACGGACATGTCAGCGTGTTTTGCCCACGGACACACGGTCCATGGAAACACACTGATATGTGCACAGACACATTAATTTGAATGGGTCTACGTGAGTACGTGTCTCCGGTACGTGTGAAAACTGTCACCACACGTACCGGAGACACGGACGTGTGAAAGGGGCCTTATGCACAGCCCATAGTCCTCCATATAATATAATGCACCCTCCATAGTCCTCCATATAGTAAAATGCACAACCCGTAGTCCTTCATATAATATAATGCACCCTGCATAGTCCTCCATATAACATAATGCACAACCCATAGTCCTCTATATAGTATAATGAACTCCTCATAGTCCTCCATATAACATAATGCACCCTCCATAGTTCTCCATACAGTATCATGCATTTCCCATAGCCCTCCATACAATATAATGCACCCTCCATAGTCCTCCATATAATATAATACAATCCACATAGTCCTCCATATAACATAATGCACCCTCCATAGTTCTCCATACAGTATAATGCATACCCCATGGTCCTGTGTACAATATAATGCACTCACCATGGTCCTCCATATAGTATAATGCACAGCCCATAGTCCTCCACATAATAGAATGCACAGCTCATAGTCCTCCATATGATATAATGCACATTCCATAGTCCTCCATGTAGTATAATGTATTCCCCATGGTCCTCCATACTATATAATGCATGCCTATAGTCCTCCATACTATGTAATGCATCCCCCATGTGCGTGCATACAATATTATACACTCACCATGGTCCTCCATATAGTATAATGCACAGCCCTTAGTCCTCCCATAGTCCTCCATATAATATAATATAATGCACACTCCATAGTCCTCCATATAGTATAATGCACCCCCCATGGTCCTCCTTACTATATAATGCACCCCCATGGTCCTCCATACTATGTAATGCACCCCCATGGTCCTCCATACTATGTAATGCACCCCAATGGTCCTCCATACTATGTAATGCACCCCCCATGGTCCTCCATACTATGTAACGCACCCCCTATGGTCCTCCATACTATATAATGCACCCCACATGATCCTCCATACTATGTAATGCATCCCCCATGAACCTGCATACAATATAATGCACAGTCCATAGTCTTCCATATAAAATAATGCACCCTCCATGGTCCTCCGTATGTAATGCAACCCCCATATTTCCCCATATAGTATAATGCACCTCCATATATAATGCACAGCCCATAGTGATCCATATTAGTATAATACACAGTCCATATCCTTCATATAATACAATGCACAGCACATAGTCTTACATATAGTAGTATGGCCACCATGTACTCACTGATTTAAAAAAAATAAATATTCACCTTCCCTCAGTTCACCCTCCTCACGGCGTCCTCTTCTGAAGCCGGCATCCAGCTTCAGCGTGCAAATGATGGGAGCGCATGACGTCACTGCCATGCGCCCCTGGTCACGTGAGCTGCTGGCCTCTGATTGAGCAGCAGCGTGTATTGCTGCGCACGAACCCGATGAGTCTGTGCACTGCAATACACTTCAGCTGTATGTGCATCCGAGGACGTACATCCAGCTAAAGTATTTCGTGTTGTTGGCGAGCCTCTAACCCGCTGGGCCTGATCGCAGCAGTCACGGTAGTTATGCCACTGCTCACCTGTGTCCCAATGGTACGGTGTCAAAGTCACATTGAACAGAACCAACCATCATTGAACAGAATCAACTAAGAATTACCATCTTCATCAAAATCTGCAGCCTACCTGTTGATGGTTATGCCAGTTATGGTATGGATATTAACCCCTTAAAGGGAATCTGTCACCCCAATTTTGCCATATCAACTAAAGATATGGCTGAATAATGCGTCCCATAACAAAGCTAACGGTAGGTATCATATATCCTGATACCCCTGTTTTCATATCAAAATACCTTGTCTGTGGGATTCACAGACGGCGATACGCAACGGATGCCGAGGAGCGGGGTGGGGGACAGAGAAAACGCCGCCCTCCTGACCTGACTGCCATGATTGACAGCGAAAAATACCAACTTTACAAAGGTATTTTGATATGAAAACGGGGGTATCAGGATATATGATACCTACCGTTAGCTTTGTTATGGGACGCACTATTCAGCCATATCTTTAGTTGATATGGCAAAATTGGGGTGACATATTCCCCTTAAGGATCAAGTCTAATTTGGCCATACTTCATTTTTTTCTCTTTTTTTTCATTGTCACATTCCAAGAGCCATAACTTTTATTGTTTGCAAACATAGCCCTATGAGGACTTGCTTTTATTTTTCAGGATGAGTTGTATTTGTCTGTGGCATCATTTGGGGTATATACAACCTAATCCCTAACTTTTATTAACTCTTTATAAATAGAAAAAAACACCAATTCTCTTTTTTTTTTTTCAAAGTTTTCTGCTTTTCTTTTGCTGCACAAATATAGTGTTGATTTATTCTGTGGGTTGACGGATGTGTCACACGGAAGTGTGAATGTAGCAATAATATCCCCAGGATCTTGGTGTAACGATTCAATGGGTTAATGAAAAGCAGCACAGCCAGAAGGATGTGAAAAGGCACAAATGTGATGTGATGT
>VIAB01053890.1:0-10816 GCA_009801035.1 Oophaga pumilio | reverse complement strand
TGGTCCAGCCATCTTGAGGAAATGGGGGATAGATAAAGGCTGCAATAGTTAGTCATCGGCCAATATTTGTAGTGTTTTTGGGAGCGATGGAGTTTGATGGAGGGTTATGTTCAGAGAAGTAAAGAACTGACTATATATAAAAGGACTTAGATTAGGGAACATGATTGGCCGCCCTAAACAGATGTGCTTTTAGGGAGCGGCTAAAACTGTGTAAGTTATGGTTAGTCCTAATATCTTGGGGTACAACATTCCAGAGGATTGGTGTAACTTTATCAGAGCCAGACAAAAATGTAATGAAAACAGCAAGCTTCATAAAAGTTTTATGCAGCCTTGTGATGTTGTGAATTTTGAAAGCTTTTTATACTAGTTTTCTGAGATAAAAAACTGGCATAACAATAAGCGAAATAGGGTTTTATCCGAGTTACAATGAGGAGACCAAAGGGAATGGTACTCACCTGGTATGTTTGTGTGACCACAACCACTAAAAAGGCTCAAGGTTGCTACAGACTCACAGATAAATCAACTAAAATGGAATGAAAGGAATAATTCTGTGCCGTCATTAGATCAAGGATTGAGAATAAAAGTGGTGCCCAGAATTGTGGTTTATTAGTCATCACGTTTCGAAGTTCAAAACTTCTTCATCAGGACAAACCATGATGTCCAGTTTTCTGACGTGAAAGCTTTGATAAATTGGGGCCATAGTCTGACAAAAGCTAGGCTCTGTTGACAGCAGCTTCACGGCATCAGTTCATAATGATGCCACAACAGTTAAACCAGGTCATTGGTGAAACAAATTGCAAAAATTCCTGCCCAATCCCCAATGTCTATTTTTGGGATCCAACAGATTTCTTCCAGGTCCTGATATTTTTGATGGCAAGGATAGTGCTAAAGAAAATACATTATGATGATTTTTTTTTGTCAAAACCTTGTATAACTTTCTTCTCCTGGCTTAAAGTACCTCAGACTTTTCCATATTAATGAAATAGACATGGAAATAAGCTCAATACAATGTAGTCCTCTCAAGTCTAAATATTTTTCAATACAATGTGGTCAGTTGAACAACACACTGACAGCAGAGGCAACAAGAGTGGACTTCATAATAGTAAAATTTCTTGTGTAGAAATTGTCCTGGGTTAAGATGTGCATTTAGGTGGGAGGAAGGGTTCACTTAATTAAATTAAGAGTGCTTTTCAAGAAAATCTGTTATCACTCAGTGTTGTGACCCTCCTGTGCAAAAAGCAGTGAAGGGCAAGCCTCTGCTCTATCTCATACATAGAGAAGCCCAGCAGCTGCAGGTAACTATGTTTTCAGCTTAGCTCTTGCAGTTCCAGATGTCTTCACTTTCATGCATAATTTGGTTTTGTTTGTCTGCAGAACATCCACAGGGAACGTCAGGCAAGAATCCAGAAACATTCTTTTCTTGAGTTTATGTTCTAAAGAATAGATAGAAATAGGAAAGTGATCAAGGAAAAGTTTATTGTTTGAAAAAAAAATCAATTGTTTCACTTGAGTCAGTGTCCTTTTATAATATAGGCATATAACAGTCCTCTTCAGGTTACACAAAGCAGTCACTGCTAAAAATAAATAAATAAAGTGCAGTGTATTGTGATATATAAGCCCCCCTTCCTCCCCTGATGGTCTAGTATCTGGTTTAGCCGTAATGCAAGACATGCACAATATTTCTGATTTCTGGACTAGAAAATCATGGTTGACATGAGAATCTGTCATAAGTGTGTTCAGCAAAATGTGCCAGCTCATAGAAAAAATTAAAGAGTTATTCCCATCCCTGTGTATCATGGCTGACATGGGAATACAAGTTTTTAGGCACAATTCACCAGAGGTACGGTTATAAAAACAGCCGAGCGCAGCTGGCCTTTCCCATTTGCCTAATTCCCATAGACATGGATGGGGTTTAAGGAAACAATGCAGCCCTGTGAATTAGCATTGTCTCTATGAAGTGGAAATTACACAATTAGCCTATGTTGCTTTGCTGAGCTACCTAGTTATGGTATCTCTTCTCTCACTCTCTCTTTCTCGCTCTCTCTCTATATTTATATTGTTGCTGCATTCATCTTTCCTTTAACTTTGACCAGGTTTCCTGTGCCTTTGTAGCTCACACATCCCCAAAACATCAGTGATCCACCTCCATGCTCCACAGTATAAATGCTAGACAGCCCCGGAATTTACAGGGACTGAAGTCTTTTTGCCAAGAAGAGTGGGCAGCTTTACCATCTGAGAAAATAAAGAGCCTCATCCACAACTACCACAAAAGACTTCAAGCTGTCATTGATGTTAGAGAGGGCAATACACAGCATTAAGAAATGGGGCATGTGAACTTTTGATCAGGGTCATTCGGATGTTTTAGGTTGTCATTGATTTAAAAAGAGATAACACAGTAGTTTGACAATAAATGGCTTCACCCAACCACTAACCATGAGTGGAGAAGAAGTTTTGGTGTTATCATTCATATTCTCTGAGAAAAGGCCAAGAAAGCAAAAATTCTGCCGAGGTATGTAAACATTTGAGCACAACTGTATATATACATATATCTACAGTTGTGAGAAAAAGTGTTTGTCCTCTTCCTGATTTCCTTTTATTTTTGCATGTTTGTCACACTTAAATTTTTCAGATACCCAAACAAATTTAAATATTAGACAAAGATGACACAAGTAAACACAAAATGCAATTTTTAAATGAAGATCTTTATTATTAAGAGAAAAAGAAATCCAAACCTACAGGGCCATGTATGCTAGATAGACTATTGGAAGTGCATGTTGTAGTGCGAAACTGCTGCCGTCCAGGTTTCTTCTTCCCCCACACCTCCTGCCCACCGCTTTCCCTAGCACATAGGCTGATTTAAAGAATATTTTACTGCAGCTCATGGTGAGTGCTATTTTTTCTTCATTCTCCACACACATTTCTAATGATGTGTATGTGTAGCACCTCCAACAATTGCTGCAAGAGGCTATTCCACATATGAGGATCAGAGAAAGAAATAATTGATGTTTTAGGACTGATTCCTTTATTAGCTTCACTTTTATATTATATTATATATAAATTGAAGCATAGCTGATAAGGACAAGGTTAAATCTCAGCTTTGTAGAGTTTGATCAGAAGCAGTTAGAACAGCAGTAGCAGCATCAGCAGCAGATGTCTCTCCTGGCAGAAACTGTCCAGGCCAGGTAGATGACACTACCTGCCAGCCAAAATGAAGGTATTTGGGTGAGAACGGTATGGGAGGCCTTCCAGAAAATGACTGTGGAGGATGATGTTGAGGCTTTCCTGACTTTTTTGAGAAGGTTTCAGACAGGGAGAAACTAACCCCAGAGAACCCAGGGCAGAGATTCTTGCTCCATACCTTACTTTGAAGCAAGCTATGACCTTGCCCTGCAGGATGCCAATGAGTATTGCAGAATTGACAGCAGCCAGAGAACTGCTCTCCAGCCCAAATAGTTGAAAGAGTGGTAGTGGACAGATTTATACACTCACTATATAAATCTATACAAAGCTGGAAGTTCCCCTGAAAGCATATAACCTAGTGAGCCTGGTGGAAATATACAAAGCTGTGGAGAACTCCTTGTGCAGTCAAGGGAGCCAGAGTTCACCTTTCAGGGATACCCAAAAGAAGGGGCCCAAGATGCCTTCTGAGGGGTGCCCAAGGTCTGCAATGACAGGGACTGTGGACTGCAGTATTGGCCCTCACAACTAATACTTTTCCTTCCCTGCCTGCGGTGTTGTTCCTCATCCTGGCGAGTGACATCAGACATACCAGGTAACTGCGAAACAGTGTCCAAGTGATGGGACTTTGGGACTGAGGGAGTTTGGTAGCCCTGGTGAGGGCCATAGTTCCGCATATGCTAGTCCCTAGGAAGGGGTTGAGGGTAAGATCTATCCATGGAGATGCCACAAACTATCCCATGGCCCAGGTCGACGTACGCACAGACTTTGGTTCTGTGTACCATGCAGTGGGAGTGGTCAAGAATTTGTTGAATGCTGTGGGACTTGTGGGACTGAAGTGGTAGCGCTCATTAGTCTCATATGCTCCCAGGAGTCGGCTGTGGTGACAAGGTCACATGATGACTGGTGACACGGTCACATGATGTGTGGTGATGTACACTTGATGTGTGGTGATGTGCAAAGGATGTGTGGTGACAGGGTCACATGATGTTAAGGGTGAATTTCCTCCCTCTGTACTGGATAGAGAGGAGGATGTAGCATACTGAGCTCAGACCAGCATCAGTGCATGTGTAGATTAGCTGTTCAAGAGCCTGTATACGTGATGTGCAGGTGGCAGAGCCTGTATGTGTGATGTGCAGGTGGCAGAGCCTGAGCGCGTAATATGCGGGCAGCAAAGCATTGCGTGAAGTCTATAGGTGGCAGAGCATTCATGTAGTCTGTAGTGTAAGCTGTAGATAGCAGTGCCCTGTGTAAATGTGAGAATGGTGTTCGCCAGGAGCTGGGAGCCAATAATTAATTTTGGTAGAGTGACCCCCTGTTGGCACTATGGGGTGGCAGATGTGCCCAGTCCTCGCCTTTGGGCTGTGGGGTGGGATATGTAGCATAGTTGTGAAGGACAGGGTAATATTTCAGCTCTGCAGTGTATGATTAGAAGCAATTGTAGTGTTTCTCTAACAAATAGGAAGGATGTTCATTGTGTGGAAGTCTCCTGAGGGAGTGTCCGTCTGCTGGAGGGATCAGTGGCGAACGTGTTAGCTGTTGAATCCACAGCTCATGTGCACCAGACTCTATGATTTATGCTTATGAATTAATTTTGGTTGTGTGCAACCTATGCAAAACAATAAAAACTGCATGTGTTTGGACCAAAACCGCATTGTCTGTGTGAACGCTACCTAAGGCCTAATGCCTGCCAGAGAGAGTGAATCCCTACAAAATATATAAAAATACTATCTACAGACTATTACTATAAATCAAATCACTATAGAACAAGGAAGTTTTTTTGTGACCAGACAGACTAGTCATTTGTTTCTCAAAATACTTCTGTGAAACTTAAGATTTTGAGGGTGTATGTACATTTTATTCAACTAAGATGAAAATTGCTAACCTGCAAGTGGTTGTTGTCCTGATCTACGAGAAACTTTGTTCAAATGAATCCATATTTTGTGTACAAGTTCTCTTACTGCATCATTATAAAAGTCCTCTCTGTCTTTTCTAAACTTCTACAGGAAGCCTGACTCATTCTTTCCAGCTTTTGTTTATTACACGTGCATGCTACATGTGGATTCACATGATGGTAGATGACAACACGGTAATTGCAGCCTTATGTAGCTTTTAATTGCACAGAAGCTAAAATAAAAAATGAAAGGAAATATGGAGTCTAGTTTGGTAAGGGGTAGTTTCATGTCTGACTCTTAGCCTTATCTACCCACCTATGGCTCCATGTATTTGTTCTTACAGTATTACATATAAAAAGTTATTGAATGTCTGCTGTTATTAATTCTTTTCGCATTAGTGGTAACAACAAGTAACAATATGCACCACAAGATGGTATAAAAAATATATATAAATCTTTATTAGCCTAAAACAGTGTAAATGAGTTACATAAATGTATTACAAAAAAAGGAGTAGAGTACAAAAATGCTTTAAAAAAGAGGGACAATACAATCATAAGAATCCATAACAATTAGCGGCCACCTGGACAATTAAGCCCACAGAAAAGCCCCAGCAAAAGACAGCTAAGATAAGGAGACAAAAGGCCTAAGCAAACTGTGCAACCTATCTGGTTGCTACAAATACTACAAATCTGGCACTTCCTATTTCCTCCAAGATACTGTATACAATGCTCCCGCCGTCTACTAACCTCCCTAAATCTGACATTTCCCTCTCCATGGGCGGCACCATAATAACACCCCGGCAGCAGGCTCGCTGTCTGGGTGTTATGTTTGACACCAATCTCTCCTTCACCTCCCATATACAATCTCTTGCCCACTCTTGCCGCCTACACCTAAAGAACATCTCTAGAATCCGCCCTTTTCTTACCATGGAAACAACAAAAACCCTCACTGTAGCATTGATCCACTCCCACCTAGACTACTGCAACGCTCTATTACTTGGCCTCCCCATTACTCGACTATCCCCTCTCCAGTCCATCCTTAATGCAGCAGCCAGGGTCATCCATCTGGCTAATCGGTACTCGGACGCCTTTGCTCTTCGCCAGTCCTTACACTGGCTGCCCTTTCATTATAGGATCCAATTTAAAGTACTGGTTCTCACCCACAAAGCTCTCCACAGTGCAGCACCCCCTTACATCTCCTCCCTCATTTTTATCTATCGGCCTAACCGACTGCTGCGCTCCGCAAACGACTTTCGACTAACCTCTGCACTAATCTGTACCTCCCACTCCCGACTCCAAGACTTCTCCCGTGCTGCGCCAATCCTCTGGAATGCTCTACCCCAAGAAATTAGGACTATCCACAATTTGCATGGTTTCAGGCGCTCCCTCAAAACACATCTGTTCAGAGCGGCCTATCACATTCACTAATCAAAGTCATTCTATGTGTAAGTGTGTGTGTGTGTGTAGGCCATTCCCTATCTCCATCCATCCCTCACTCCCTCAAGATGCCTGGACCATCATTGTAAATGCACCATTGTATATACACACCTGTACTTTGTATCTCCCCCACCTCATTGTAGATTGTAAGCTCTCACGAGCAGGGTCATCTTATTTTGCTTTAATTATTGTATTGTTAACGTTGTTACTTATGACTTGTGCTTTGAAACTGTTAAACTGTAAAGCGCTGTGGAATATGATGGCGCTATATAAATAAAGATTATTATTATTATTATACAATGCTTATAATTATAAGCTAATGATCAAAACCACATACCGCAAGGCTGCTAGTAAGATTCCTTGGATGTCCCTCTGCCCCGACGCGCGTTTCGCACTGCTTCTTTGGGAGGCGTGTCAGGGCAGGGGGCAGTCCGGTTTATATAGTATATCCACAAAGTCGCAATTATGATAAACCACCACATCTATGTAGGAAAAGGAAAGCCATACCACTATCTATGTGCCGAGAACAGGAAGGTCCTGCAGGTACATCAGAGGTATTAACAGCGCATGCGCGGAGTCACATGGGATCCGCCAGCCAATGAGAGGGGTAATAGGCTGTCACGTGGTCTGAAAACGCCAGGTCCTATGAAAAGGACGTGCTCGTATCAGCACCAACTGTAAGACCACAATATACACCTCGGCGGCCCATTAGACCCGCACGCGCACTACCTCAATTACCTCAGGAAAGCAGCTATATTAATCCTGGCTCATACATATTCATATTTATTTATCTCCATGCAATGAGATGATTCTCCATCATATCCCATATACCGCAGAACATTCTAATGGACAATGTCATATACTATTCATTCAATTGTGCAATAGTAATTAATGCATTAAAGTGATTAATATAGCTGCTTTCCTGAGGTAATTGAGGTAGTGCGCGTGCGGGTCTAATGGGCCTCCGAGGTGTATATTGCGGTCTTACAGTTGGTGCTGATACGAGCACGTCCTTGTCATAGGACCTGGCGTTTTTGGACCATGTGACCGCCTATTACCCCTCTCATTGGTAGGCGGATCCCATGTGACTTCGCGCATGCACCGTTAATACCTCTGATGTACCTGCAGAACCTTCCTGTTCTCGGCACATAGATAGTGGTATGGCTTTCCTTTACCTACACAGATGTGGTGGTTTATCATAATTGCGACCTTGTGGATATACAATATAAACCGGACTGCCCCCTGCCCTGACAAGCCTCCCGGAGAAGCAGTGCGAAATGCGCATCAGGGCAGAGGGATGTCTGAGGAACCTTACTAGCAGCCTTGCGGTATGTGGTTTTGATCATTAGCTTATAATTATAAGCATTGTATATAGCATCTTGGAGGAAATAGGAAGTGCCAGATTTGTAGTATTTGTAGCAACCAGATAGGTTGCACAGTTTGCTTAGGCCTTTTGTCTCCTTATCTTAGCTGTCTGTTACTGGGGCTTTTCTGTAGGCTTAATTGTCCAGGTGGCTGCTAATTGTTATGGATTCCTATGGTTGTATTGTCCCTCTTTTTTAAAGCATTTTTTGTACTCTACATCTTTTTTGTAATAAATTTATGTAACTCAGTTACACTGTTTTAAGCTAATAAAGATTTATATATATTTTTTATGCCATCTTGTGGTGCATATTGTTACTTGTTGTTACCACTAATGTGAATAGATTTATGCTGTGGTATATTGACCCTCATGGGGTTTATCTATGATAGTGGGCATTTTTTGTGATTTCACTGTTATTAATTCTTGTAACTTCAGTCCCAAGCAAGGAAGATTTCTGCAAACAGAATTTAAAGGGAATCTGTCACCTATTTTTTCGTATATAAGCTGCAGCCACCGCCAACAGGGGCTTATCTACAATTTTCTGTAATGCTGTAGATAAGCCCCCGATGTAACCGGAAAGATAAGAAAAACGAGTTATATTATACTCGCCGGGAGGGCGGTCAGGTCCGATGGGTGTAGCAGGTCCGGGTCCGACGCCTCCCATCTTCTAGCAATGACGTCCTCCTCCTTGCTTCTGTCGCACTCCTGACCTTCCCCAATGCCTGCACACTGCAGTTCTTTGCTCTGCCCTCAACAGGGCAGATAAAGTATGCCTGCGCAGGAGCGTGACAGAAGCAAGGAGGAGGACATCATCGTATGAAGATGGAAGGCGCCAGACCCGGACCACAACACCCATCGGACCAGACCGGATCCCCGGGTGAGTATAATATAACTTGTTTTTCTTATCTTTCAGGTTATATCGGGGGCTTATCTACAGCATTACAGAATGCTCTAGATAAGCCCCTGATGGAGGTGGCTGCAGCTTATATATGAAAAAAAAGTGACAGATTCCCTTTAAAGCTAACATGTCACCTTGGATAATGCTATTTAGCTGCAGATATAGAGTTCATCTGAAGGTAAGTAGCATTACAAAGCTCCAAGTCCACCTTACTGAAAATGCAGCTATGTACTGGGAGAAAATTAACTTTATTCCTCTTGGTGGCCACCTGTTTCCAGTCATAGAGGGCTTCAGTCAACACTCACAGCACTGTGAGCCATGGCTATAAGCACACCCTGGGACATGAACAACAGCAGGCTCTGCACTGAAACACTGCAGAAACAGATGTCAATCAAAATGAAGTGTGTGATTACATCCTTAGCGCACTGTATTGTCTGCAATGATGAAAGCTGCTCCTGTGAGAGGTCGCCAGGGCTGCAGTCATGGCCAAACACTCTGTTACATCAGTGCCCTAGCTTTGGTTCACATGAAAACAGCATACATTGTCTATCAGACCTGTGTCTTCCCCACTGCACGATACCTCTGTGGTGCTGAAGCCTTTCTGCAATAGGTTTCACAGGAATTGAGTCACAGTCCATTTCAACTTTACACTGAACAACTTAACTGGTTTCTTTACACAGCACATCCATAGTCTTCACAGCATCAATCACATGTTTCACATTGCACCGTTCCTTCTCTTTCCCTGCACTTCTCTCACTGTTAGACAGCACGTACCCGGGTTGGACTGTCCCAGAAGGGTCCTCAGCATCCTCCCTGTTCAGCACTGCCATGGTTAGACACTCCTCTGCCTGTTTCGCCCCAGACATTAGATAATCTGTTCCCGAAGTCAGTTGCCACATGGTGAGCGACCTGCCTTTCTGCACTGTCTACTGCGAAGACACAGCATTCTCCTGGTCCAAGCTCACTACTTCTGAGTGTTCCCTCAGCCGTTTTGCCCCGGATCTGAGGGCATCAGCCCAAGTGTTGAGTTGTCACATTCTGGAATCACTTGTGTCCCCACGTTGTCACTACTTCTTTCTTAAGACTCTGTTCCACTGTGATTCACTGCTGTACTGGCCTGCTGCTGTCCTGGCCTGGTGCTGTGAATGGCTGGGCTTCTTGCTTAAACGTTGCGGAGTTGCTGCGATATCCCTGAGCACTAAAACCCAGGGAAGAAGATTGGGTCTTAACCCAGGGCTCTTGAGCCCATGCTCACGGCAAGGGCACCCAGGCCCAAGCTAACTAGAACACAGGAAATGTTCCTCTCTTAACTCACAGCAGCCCCTCCTATAATTGTTTCCTACACTACACACTAGCTGAAAACTCTGTACACTATAATGACCCCATCTAGTGGCCAGTCCAATAACTGCTCTTACCCTACACACTATACACAGAATATACAATAGACATTTTGGAGAATGGTAATACACATAACAGTATAGCAGTACCATTATATAGCAATAAGTATACTTACACCTATAAAACACGGTAACATATGGTACCGGGACAAATGAGAGAGAAAAGGTATAACAGTAATATAGTATGTCCCTTTACACTCCCATTACTGAAGCGGCAGAGTGGCTACAGACACTATTCGATATACTTAAGTTGAGCTGAGGTTGTAATCATGCTCTGCTCTTTGACATAGAGCTGGCTTGGTAGCATATGGCTTGGCAGCATATCAGTGCAGTGCAGGCAGGCTGTCATTCATGTCCCAGATAGCATGATTAGAACCTCCACTCACAGAGCTGTGAGCTGTGACTCATGCCATACTGAGAACCACCTCTATGACTGAAGGCAGGCAGCTCCTGGGAGGAATAAAGTTTATTTTCTCCAGGTAGCTGCACTTTCAGTAAGGCCCCTTTACACGTCGTGGTGATTCTTGTACTGGAAAAATCAGTACTGGTGAGATAAGTGGTCCATGTCTGTGTTTCATCCATATGTACTGTGGCATGGCGATTGGTTGTGATGGATGGATGGTATGTATCGCAGAGGTGGGTGGCCCTGT
>VIAB01053887.1:0-13624 GCA_009801035.1 Oophaga pumilio | reverse complement strand
CTCGGTGCCGAGTACCCCATAAGCCCTGGTTCGTGCGACTCACTCACAATCTACATTCCCTGCCAGTAGGTCTTTGAAATGTGGGAGAAAACTGGAGTAACTGAAGGAAACCCATGCAATACAGGGAGAACATACAAACTTCTTGCAGATATTGTCGTGGTGGGATTTGAACCCAGGACCCAGCGCTACAATGCTAACCACTGAGCTACCATGCTGCATAGTATTTACAATGTAAGCGCTATGTCAGTACTTTTTGCCATCTCATAGTATTGTGCACCAAGTTGTTGCAATCCAAGGTCACACATATTAGTAAGTTTAGGATTTTGCAATAAGAATTAGTCATCAATAGCATAGTATCCTACACTACCGGGAACAGTGGGGGTAGCAATCTAAAAACAACCTTTATGAAATTACACTTTTTCTTAGTAATTTTTCCTTCATCTTGTGGCTAAACTAAACCATACTCACATTTTAATATTCTATTTTGATAAAACATTATAGGTGAAATTCTTCCTTTCGCTCTTCTTGCTGTGACAAAACAGGAAATAAATTTCATGGAAAGGAATGTACCGCAGAACATTATACATACGGTTTACCAACACTACAGCAACTATATGGTTAACCCTGAAACACCTCAAAGAAAGTGAAGTTCATGTTGTTTATACAGGCATACTGGCTGATAGAGGAACACCAACATTCCCCGGAGAGTCCAGAAATAAATGAGCCAGTTCTCTGTGCTCCTTTCCTCTCTGTCCCATTAGTCTTTTCTGTAACCTGCACTTGACCCTTTGGATCTTTGCTCCATAAAGACTTAATTCCATAGAGTTATTGCCAATGCAAGGAAACAAGACAACGCAGTTTGTGCTGAGATCCAAACACATCTCAAATCTTTACACCAAATGCCAAAATGCAGAACCATCAATATGAAGATGATTTCCAAAATACATCTGTATGTGTCTGCAGAGAAAAAGAATATTGTTCCATGTGATCAAAACATTAAAGAGGTTGACTACTACTTTTTTATTTGATTAGGGGAGTAGGGATGGGCGATCCTGAACGTTAAAGTTCGGGGTCCGTTCCAAACACCTAGTGTCCGTGCACGGACCCTGAACACGGACTTCCACCTGAAGTCCGTGTTACAGTTGTGGTTCAGCATTCAAAAATCCAGTGTTTCCCACATTGTCATCTGTGCGACAGTGCGAAAAACAGCAGTTCTGATTGGCGGTAAATTCGTTACCACGAGTCACAGCGCTGCGGTTCCCATGTTGTCATACAGATGTCAGCGTGTGAGCCAGCAGCTGTGACCAGCGATAATAGGTTAAAAGGTAAAAAGGTGGCTGATGAGAGTACTACTCGCATCATCATATGCCTGGTTTCTCTGATTGCATCGAGACCAGGCGTACGATAATGAGATAATTCATCAGCTGGTGCAGTAAATATAATAAATATACAATACAATAAATATAATAATTACAAACAATTTAAAAAAACAGTATGAGATCTCCTCTAATTTTGCTAACCAGAGCAGGTAAAACCGACAACAGAGGGTGGCAGCCCTCAGCTGTCAGCCTTGTCTTGGCTGATTATCAAACACAGAGGGGTCCCCACCTTTGTTGTTAAATTTTTTTAAATAAATAATTTTAAAAAACGCCATAGGGTCATCCCCATTTTTGACAACCCTCTTTCCTTTTTCTATCAGGGACTCAGCAGGAAGTCCAATATTCTCAAAGCCTCAAGGAGAAAGTTGGTACCTAGCTCAGCAGGGGGGTCAAGCCTCTAAAGGCTTTTAGTGGGAAAACACCGAATATATGATTATTTAAAGGTACAAAGCACAATTTTAGAAAAATAAAAAACTTTTATTGGACAAACAAAGTAAAAGGTGGCACTACAAGCAAGATAGTGCCTGCACTCATATACAAAAATGATAAACAGTACTTATGTCAAACAATAGTAGAAACTAGAGGACCACAAAAGGAGGTAATCGCTGTATATAGCACTGCTTGGGTAGACATCCTGAAGTAATATTCATCACTCAACATAAATGATGTACCGTATATGGATTCAATAAATAACATACTGTCCATTATGCATGCAGGTAAAATAATGACATATCATGTAGGATGTATCGTATGTACCACCTGCAGTGTACAGAAGGTGACTACAACATCAACTGCACTTTCACCAGCAGATCGGACATGTATAGGTAATTTTTGAGGTAACTCTGCATTACCAAATCAAGAACATACACCAGACAAGGGATGTAGTCAACCCATGTAGGCCCAGAGCAGCTACCAGATTTCACCTATTATCGTACACCACCAGTTTGGGCTTAAGGTGCAGCGGCAGCAACCACTCATCTGTCTGGTCTATAAGCCCAGTCCATAGCTCCTGTGCGGTGTGGGATCTGTCCCTCAAACAGATCAGTTTCAGAACCACCTGCTTTTGTCTCCCCTCGACTAAGCTCAAGTAGGTGGTGCAGGTCTTACTGTGAGCGGATGATGAGTTGATGGAGAAAGGGGCAACCTGACCAAAAGAACATCCAGCATTCCTTGGTGATGGTTGGAAATCCGCTAGAATGCCTTCTGTCTCTGGGAACATCGTACTGTGGGACAGCCACCGCTGTCAGATTTTTTAAACTGTCCATCTCAACCAGCCAGAATGGAAGTATTTAAATGGTGAGTAATTTTGAAATGCTATAATTGGCGAGCATGGCTGTGGGTGGTTAGGGGCAAATTTAGTCATTCTCTCCAGGGTTTGGCAGATGGAAAACTGAACAGTTCCATGGGACGGTGTGGAAATGGTCGGTGACACTGGTGATGGTGCAGTGTCATATCCTCTCTTTGAAGAGAGACAGGTGGCCCTGTTGATCGTGAGCAGGGGAAGATGCTGATACTGCAGCAGAAGAGGGAGCAGGAGAAGGCTCTAATCTTTCTTTCTTTTTAACATGTGTACTCCACTGCAGCTCGTGTTTAGATTTCAGGTGCCTGATCATGCATGTGTTGCTCATGTTGCAGATTTATGCATTGCTTCAAGCTCTGATGGCACAGTGTGCAAACCTCCTGGGTCTTGTCATCAGGACATTGTCTGAAGAAATCCCATGCCTAAGAGCTCCTTTGAGCTGGCTTGGGTGTGTTAATTTCCTTGGTACAGTGGGTAGTAGCAGCTGATATACTTGCTACGTGCAGACGGCTGTACTTTTCCACCCTGCTTCCTCTTTGGCTGTGATGCTGGGGCAGCGAGACAACCTGCTGTTCCTCCGAACTGAGCACTTTACTATGATGGCCTTTGCTCCATGTGGGGTCTAGGACATCATCATCCCCCACATCATCTTCAAACCACTCTGTATCCATGCCCTTCTTGCCGATCAGCAAACTGCAGAAAGATGCACCAGATGGTACCTGTGTTTCCTCATCCTCTGACATGTGCTTCACTGGTCCGCTGACAGTGTGCACTGGCCCTCCCATGTACTTATCCTCTGACATAACAAGTTGTTGGGCATCAGTGCACTCAGTCTTTTCCACTTGTGGGGCAAGGCCAGGTGGATGGGCCACGGAGCCACAGCCAACGGAGTCCTCAAACAGCAGAAGAGACTGCTGCTCGACTTGTGGCTCAGACAGCTTTGCTCTTTTGCAAGGGAATAAGGTGGAAGAATGTTCATGACCATGGTCCTCAGGTGCCAAATCGGCGCTTTCTGCAGGGAAACTTGTGGAAGACAATGCCAATGAACTAGAGTCACTTTCAACCATCCAATCTACCACCTTTTCAGCATCTTGTGGCCTCACCATTCTGCCAGCATTATTCAGGCCTTCAAAAATTTGCCAGATGTCCTGGCGCCTCATGTACCAGAGAAAGGTGTTGTACTTTGGGATGTAGCAGGTACAGAACTACCAGCAGCTGAAGCAGCAGCTCCACCATCATGACCAGCAGAAACACGACCAAGTCGCTGGTTTGATGCTCTCATATTTACAGCCACGATACACAATACTGGAAGTTGACTGTGCACCAGGATGGATGGGTGGAACATTAAACACGACACTGGAAGTGCACTGTGCACCAGGTTGGATGGGCACAATACACAAGGCTGGATCTTTATTGTGTACTAGGCTGTACCAGCAATATTAACCAGGCAGTAAAGAGTAGATTAACATGGGCTGTATGCACTAGGCTGTACTGCACACCTGTCTCCTGTCTGACAATGCTGAAAATGGCAGTACAACATGCGATCCTGCCTTTATACAAGATGTCTCATATGCAGCGCTGCCCAATCACAGAAGCAGGAAATGCCCACAGTCATAAAGCTTGATGATTGGCTGTAGTTTAAAGTCCATGTTCGGGGTTTGGTATCGCACATAGCACACTGTGCCCAGTACAGACTCCGATCATTAGCGTTCTGCTGCATCAGTGTATTTATTGAATAAATAAAAAAAATAATGAAACTAACAGTGTGGAGTCCCTTGTCATTTTCATAACCAGCAGAGGGAAAACTGATGTCTGAGGGCTGATATTAATATACTGGAAACAGGCCAATAGCCCTAAAGGTTCCCAGGCTATTAATATCAGCTCACGGGTTTGCCCATCACTATAGTGGAGGGATTTGTAGTACCCCACCGAAGCCACAATAGAGATGACAGAGCTGTTATGTTTCGACAGTCTCCGAGAACTTCTGGGTGGTGCTGGCAACAGCTGATGATAGCTATCACAACTCCACTAATCAAATATTTATGATAATAATAATAATCTTTATTTTTATATAGCGCTAACATATTCCGCAGTGCTTTACAGTTTGCACACATTATCGTCGCTGTCCCCGATGGGGCTCACAATCTAGATTCCCTATCTGTATGTTTTTTGGAGTGTGGGAGGAAACCGGAGTACCCGGAGGAAACCCACGCAAACACAGGGAGAACATACAAACTCCTTGCAGATGTTGTCCTAGGTGGGATTCAAACCCAGGACTCCAGCGCTGCAAGGCTGCTGCAGTGCTATCCACTGAGCCACCGAGTGTGTGACCTATCCTAAGGCTAGAACATCAAACAAAAAAGTAGTGGCCAACCTTTTTAATATCAGAATTATGCAGTTGTCCATATTGTACATTAAATACAAAATGGTCCATCATATAGACAGCCTGAAATACATTTTGGATTACTTAAAGGGGTTGTCTTGGCTTATAATATTAATGACCTATCCAAAGGATAGGTCACCAGTATCAGATCATCGGGGTCCCACACCCATGCCCATGCCAATCAGTTGTGTTTAGCTCCTGTGGCAGCTGGATATAATTGTGAACTTAGGTAAACAGTGAATTCAGTAGGAGCTGAGCTGAAGTCTTGGAAATGGCCATTAGACAGTGAACTAAGTTGTGCTGTTTCTGATCCATTCAGTCATTACTTCTGGCTGCCATCAGAGCTGAAAACAGTTGAGGGGTAGGGTGCTGGGTGTTGGCTCCCAGCTGATCTGATAATGATGACCTATCCTAATTGCTCACATATAAATTAGATTAAAGTTGATAAAAATGAAGGATTTGCTTGGGTAAAAGCTAAAAACCAATAGATTGCTTTACACGACTGATTAGAATGTCATAGTTTCAAAGTCGGTTGTGTACATTTTTTTTTTTCAAAAAGTTGGACAAATAATCATTCGCCCATGAATGATTTTCCATTTAATGACTATTATCAGAAAGATCATTCATTCATTGTCCATTGTCAATGAATATGCATATCCAGGCTGAATGACTATAGCTGATAATATAGACTAAAATGCATACGGCTGTGCATTAAGACTGGTGGTTTTATAGGGGTCTTAAGGATAAGCCATCAGTATTAAAGGTCTGAAAAAACCCTTTCAGAGCAATATAGATTTCCCTGTGTATGAGTATGATGGATCAGTGATTAGCATTGCTGCCATGCAACACTAGGATCATAACTGACCAAGAGAAACATGGAAATGGAGTTCATCCATTGTTGCTGAGTTTATGTGGTTTTCCTCTGAGATAAATGAGAGAACATACTTGTATTGGCTTATGTTATAAAATCTGAGATCTCAGTGATTTTATTGTTAAATTAGATTTACAATTAAATGATTTTTTTTTAATTTCTTGAATATTTATAAGGTAAAGGGATATAGTTTTATCCGCACAAAATGATAGCGTTATATACTGTATTACCATACTCTGTATTATACTTGCTTAAAAATGATGTTAGAAAAAAGATTTCTTAAGATCCTTAATTAGAGAAAGCAATTACTTATGGTTTAGCAAGAAATTAATTTACTCATAAAGTACCGTACATATTGTGCTTTCCTAATTCAGCCTCCGCCTCTATGAACTGTTGCTTTCTTGGAGATAGTGCATAAATCCAAGTTCACAGTCAGTCCAGGACTTAGGAGAATCCACCCTTGCTGCTCCTATTGGCAGTGGGAATTATATTAATGCATGTTCTGTGTGAACTTTTGCTTTGCGGTTTCTAACCTTCAGATGCCTGTAAAACAGGGCTTTTTGTTTGCTATAAATATTGCAAAATGTAGTTACTAGTTACTTGCATTGCACATAAATTGTACAACATTTCCAAGAATCTGCTTTTCCTCAGATTCCATTACCACTGGGGAATGCAACCAACACATTCCTGCAAATTTTAGTGTAGCAGTCATTCTTACTATATATCCAAAACCCTTAGGCTGCATTTTCATGTATTTAAAATGAATCTTTATTTCAATTTGATGTATATCCCATGTGTATATGCAGATTCAATAGAATCAGTTGACTCATGCTGCTCGAACCACGAGCTCCATTATTGCAGCTTTTCTGGGAAAACACACTTGAGGAAGGCGTCGGGGGATGATGCCACAAGAATGACTAGTCCAAAAGCCATGACTCCAATGACTTCTCCCTACTCCTCTGTGCCTCACTGACAAGAATCTCAATTTACACACAAACATAGAGAGAGACCTGTAAGTTTAGGGGAGTGGGGTAAAGGGAAGCCATCAGTGACATGCCTCTTGGACTAGCTTTCCCAGTCTCTGAAACATACACGACTGAAACAATGGAGCCGGTCTCTGATTCATGTTTCCCATAGTTTAAACTGTACTATCCCAAGGGTTCGGCGATTCAGACAACCATTGCTCGCCGCAATGTGATCCTGGGGTACCAATGAGTTACCATGGTAGCTGGAGTCTGCTGAAGGCCCCCATTGCAGCCATCTTAGTATCCCTATGAAGATTAGCCACAGACTGTGCTTCAAAGTAGACCATCATTTTCATTGCAGTGTATAGAGCAAGTTATGAAACAATCAAATTCAATCGAGAAACTAAAAATAAAGCAAAAAAATAAATGTTTTTCATATAAAATAATATAAATGTTTGAACCCACCTTTTCCCAGTCTACTGAGAAATAAATTAAAGATACATACTCGCCAAAATCATAAAAGTATAGTCTATCAACATATAAAATTTATTAACCATAAATGCTGTAAAGAGAAGAAAAAAAACAGAATCTTCAGATTTTTGGTCAACTCAACACATATAACTCATTAAAAAAAATGTCATGTAAAATAAAACATCAAATGTACTTCAAAATGGTATTAATAAAAACATCAGCTTGTCACGCAAAAAAACAAAAACAAACAAGTCCTCAGATAGGTCTACTGTCCAAAAGAAAAATCAATACTACAACTCTTCCTACAAAATACTGTACTATGAGCCCTCATACACCTACGTCAAGGGAAAAATAAAAGGGGATGGCACTTGGAAGTAGGGGATGTAATAACTAAAGTGCAAAAAAAATTGCCTGGTTATAAAAAGGTGAAAATATAAGCTATTAATAAAAAAAACTATACAATACAGGGTGTGAGGTGGATTAGTCTGCAGTCTATTAGCAAACCCCATTACACTGAGGAATAGCTATTGTTGCACTCTTAATATATTGTTTAAAGCTGTTCCAAAGGTGGAGCGTCACCATTAGTTACAATAGCCGCACGTTGACTCTGGGCTCACTATGAAGCTCAAAGGCTATATAAACTTTGAAATAACAACAATGGGTAAAAGGCAGCAACAAGAAAAACTATTCATCAAGATGACTCCAAGCAAGATAACGCTGGATACGGTCCTGACTCTGCCCACAATATCATACATTATAATCAAGTTTCAATGCTAGTTTTGCCAAAAAATGATCCAAGCAGCTACTCCTCCACATACGTGCTCCAATGTTTTCCTTTATATTTCATTTTCGCATTACAGGCCGAGATATAAATATGCTACAATAAAGCAATATCTGTTTAACCCCTGAAAAACTATCTTGCACCTAAGTGATCACAATTACCTTTCATGCCACATATTAGTTTGAAATGGTTGTCTGAGATTCAAAAAGTGTTCTCTTTCCACTGAATCAGTCTGATATGAAGAAAAGTGGAAGGAGCTACAATGCCTAACTCAGCCATTGACAAGAGTGGCGCTGTTTCTTTTTTATTATAATAAATTTCTCTTAACGGGGTTGTCCGCTACTAGGACATACCCTTCTCGATCTGAATCTTTGGTGCCAATAAAATAAAAAACCTTATACTTACCTCCACTGCCGGCGTTGTTCCAGTGGTATAAGCATGCGGTTGTTATGACACCTGAGCCTTGCGCCCAATTAGCATTGGCGTCCCCGTCTTCAGACAAATCGAACATCAAGCGAAAGTCAGAGAGCAGTCGCAGCCATGACTTCCTCTTCATGTTAGATTTTTCCAAAGGCGTGAACAGTGACGCCGGCAGTGATTGGGCGCGGAGCTCACATGTTATAACAAAAGCACAAGAGCCCCTGGAACGCGAGTGCCGACACCGCTGGAACGGCAGCAGAATAGAAGGTGAGTATAAGTGTTTTTATTTCATCCAAACATACAGATTGAGAAGAGGTACTCCTAGTAGTGTACAACCCCTTTAATAAAAGGCATTGTCCAGCTAGAAAAATCATGTGTATAAAGCAACAATATATACAATATAGTAATATACTTAAAGGGAACCTGTCATTAGATTCATGATGCTCAAACCACAGGCAACATAAATCAGAAATTACAGCCAGGTATGTAAACATAGTATGAAAATCTGGCTAGGACTACAGGAGAGACCTGACTAGTCTGATGCAGCCCCTGACAGCTTCTTCCAGCAGCACTCCTGCTGATTGACAGGTCTCTCCCATGCGTGTACATTGGGACAAAACTGCCATTTAACTAGAGATGGACAAGGAGAAGTACTAGGCACCACATCAGAGGAGTCACACGTCTCAGCCCGACCGGACTTTCAAACTCTGTTTTCTCTGAAACATCTTAGTGTTTCAGAGTTAAACATACTTGACTGCAATCATGCAGCCAGGCTCTGATTCATGCTGTCCATGGTCTGAGCAGCATAAATCAAATGACAGTTTCTCTTTAATTTGCTTGTCAACGGCTATGGCAGCTCCGCTTCCAGTAAAGTTTCCTCTTTTGATCTGTTACCACTGATGTTCATGAAGGGGGCTGGCTCATTTTAAAAGCAAAAACCCAAAAAGAATACGGACCAAGGAGCAATATTAAAAATATAAATTTTATTGCTGCAAAAATATTTTTAAATATAGTAGAAAATATATAACAAAAAAGTATGGCAAGGGAAAAGGCTACACCCAAGTACCACATATAGCAGGAAAGGTATCACAGAATCACTTCATAAAATACATATATCAATGTATACCAATATCTTCAAATAAACAAATCATTCACAGTTGGTAACACTATACAAAGCTGCCGCTAATAAATATGGGATATGAGTAAGATATAATTCATAAGATCACCAAGGATAAATTATCCCACAAATACAATATCCCTCAAAAGATAATAAAGTGCATACTGCAATGTATTATAGTCCAAAGTTGGACATATAAATGGTATATTTAATATGGGTGGACACAAGTGACAATATGAGAGCCAAAAAAAAAATTAGAAATCAGTGACTTACAAATCCATATAAGTAGACAACATGTCAGAAAAAAAGGTATACAGAGTCAGACAAGTAAAGCAGAATACATGAGAGATCAGACACCAACCTTACTAAAATGTGGGAAGCAAAGCCAGCCCCAATCCCTATCAAATTCTATGCATAGATAAGGAAATGTGCCAGTCAGCACGCAATCTTCAAATGTTGATGGAATATGTTATGGTGCAGCAACTCCATTCCTGTCTATGAGTGTTTAGTTGCTAGATTTGTATGCTGTTTATAAAGCTAGAACAAAAAAAACTCCCAGAGGCTCACACAGGAAGAGCATGTGACTGTATTTCCTGTTTTTCCTGTGTCTGTGTATGAGAGAAGCAGCCTGCTGTAGATGCTGCACAGATAGAGACACAGAAATTATTTATTCCTGATCTATTAAGCTTATCATATATTGTTCCTGTTTGTTCCTGAATAAAGAAGCTCTGTTGTAACACGCATGAGAGTATCCTGAATAATCCGCTGCCAACATACATGTTAATGGTCGTATGACCACACTTAGATGTTTCTTGTGTTGGTTTTTTAAGTTGCTTCGTGAGCATTTTTCAGAAGTTTTCTTGAGTTTGGAATTTTTTTTTTGTTGGGTTCTGCCATGATTTTTGTGCAGTCTTTTTTACAGTTGTTTTTTTTTTTCACTTCATTGAATAATGAAGAAACCTCTAGTGTGTTTTTTTTTAAGAAAAGATTATGTCAAAACACTCCAAAAGAAGTCTTGGTGTCTTTTGAGTTTTCTCATTGACTTTTAAAGTACAGAACATCTTCCAAGCGGAAAACTCCAAAAGGATGAACGTGGTCCCTCTTTCGAACTTTTCGGGCCATTGAATTCTAAAAGTGGATAAAAGATGTTTAAAAGCTTTCTTTTGAGCATTTTCTTATCGTTTTTCATTCAGAATCTACCTGAAAAATATATCACGTGCGTATACACAAAATTTGAGACTTTTTTCTGTTTTCCATGGATATTACAGATTCAAGATTCTGTATAGACAGAGGGTCTAGTAGGCTGGGCATTTCTGTCCTGCAAGACTGAAAACAGGCTCGATGCAAAGTCTACAGAGTATACCTTCAGCACTTTTGCTGCTCTATTTTACCAATTGGTGGTGGTTTCAGCACCTGGGCCCACTAATCAAAAGTTCTGTGAAATGTCAAACGTTTTCTAACAGCTTAGGTGGTCCATTAAACAAAACATTCTGTGAGCTGCCACCAGTAGAGACAGCTCAGTATGCTGTTATGCAATTAGTGCCTATACAATAACCTTACATGCTAACTATGCGAATGCCAGAGATGTATCATATTATTCTGTTCAGAATTTTGTACAAAAAATGGCATGGTTCTATGATATATTAACATCAGACAATACTTTTACAATTTGTGTTTTTGTTTCACTTTATTAGTCTCAATTAGCCCTGTCACTAGAGAACACTTAATTAGTGGTGATGGTCTGAGCTAAGCCAGGGCTTGACTAGAAGCTGACTGACAGTTCATGACAGGAGCCTTTGCTGCATGTATTATAAGCCCCTGTCACTTACACTTCTCTTTGCCCTTTAACTTCCAAAAAGAAACAGTCACTTTGCTGGCTGACCAAACTGGAGACTGCTCCATCACATCTGAGATAAGAAAACCTGGCAGGCTAGAGAGTTGATATGAGGCCAAATCAACTAATAGTACCAAAGTGACTTCTCTAATCCATTTATTTTAAGAACCATTGCTAGTCTTATCAAGACTGCACTCTTCAAATTGTGAAGATCTAATAAATATTGAAATCTGTGTTTAAATTTGACAAGTAGGTTGAAAACTGTTTATCCCCAGACATGGATTATGGCGTGGGACAGAACGAAGGACAGGTGAGGGATATTGTTGTTTTTTATTTTTGTTTCATTACAGGAGATGAGAGATTCAATGGAATAGGTGTTAGGTGAGTATAACTGTGTTTGTTATTTTTAAACAAAAGAGGAAAAGTGTGTTTTGTTTTATTTCTAATAAAAGACTTTATTCTTGCTGTGTGTTTATTTACAATATAACTATATGATTAGTAATGGATAAGTGTCTTATAGATGCTTCTCCATTACTAAGCCATGGGCTTGATGTCACCTGACAATATAAACGAGACATCAACCCAACAAATATGAACCCCACTTGCCACCGCTACAGGGCATGTGGGATGAGTCAGGCAAAGCACCAGAACCGGCACATCTAATAGATGTGTCTTTTCTGGGTGGCTGCGGGCTGCTATTTTTTAGGCTGGAGAGGGCCAATTTACATGGCCCTTTACCAGCCTGAGAATACCAGCCTCCAGCTGTCCAGCTGTCTGCTTTAGCAAGGCTGGTTGTCAAAAATAGGGGGTACCCCACGCTGGCTTTTTTCATTATTAATAAAAACAGCGTGGGGACCCCTCTATTATTGATTACCAACCTTGCGCTAACAGCTGAGGGTTGCAGCCCCCAGCTGTCAGTTTTTCCTGGCTGGTTATAAAAAATACAGGGGAACCAATCCCATTTTTTTTTTATTATTATTTATTCAGAGTGTAGGGACCGGCTGATGAATACTCCCATCAGCCGCCACCTGCTTTCGCTGTTATTAGCAGCAGCAGGCATAGGCTGATAGGAGCAGTAGTCCCATCAGCTGAGGCCAGTGATCAGAGATAAACTTTTTACCTATGATCACAGCTGTGGGTTCACGCTACAATTTGATAGCCTGGAAATGGGCTGTCTGGCCGGCGGTAATGATTTTACCACCGATCAGAAGCAGTGTTTGCTGCGGGGACATGCCCTACAAAATCTGAGCTAGAGAGCTCTGACATTATGGAAACGTGGCACACTAGACAAGGTTCATCCTTGTGTGGGATACTCGGTGGCAAATTCTGTAATCTTTGCAGCATTTCCGGTTCTATTAAAATGATGCCTTCCCTGCACCCCCAAATTGAAACTAAACATGTCAAATTATAGAAAACAGAGTCTTTCTGGCAAACACTGGATGTTTGAGCACCTTATTCAAGTAAATAGGGTACGGGTCCGGGTACTGCTCTTGTACCCAAACCTGAACTTTTTTTAACTGTTCGGCCGAACCCGAACATCCAGGTGTTAGCCTATCTTTACTGCTAATAACAACTTCCAGTATCCCCTTACCATATTAAGGACATACTGGGAGTTGTGGGGTTATAGGTTCATGTGACACAATTGTTTATAGTGCTGACTTGATATTACAATTGATCGTTGTACTAAGCTTGGTTTTTGTATTAAAGTACTCTTGTCATGTACTTATGGTGGCTCTGGTGACATGTGCATGTACTGATGGAGGTTCTGGAGACATATTAATTTACTGATGGTGGTTCTGGTGACATAGTCATGTACTGATGGTGGGTTTGTTGTTGTATTCACATATTGATGGTGGATCTAGTGATGAATTCATGTATTAATGGTGGTTCTGGTGACATTCATGCACTGATGGTGGTTCTAATGACATATTCATGTACTGATGGTGATTCTGGTGACGCATTTATTTAATTCTAATTATGTACTGATGATTATTTTGGCTTCATATTCATGTACTGATGATGGTTCTGGTGATGAACATATCACCAGAATCATCATCACAACATGAATATGTCAATCAAACCCACCATTAGTTTTGTGCAAGC
>VIAB01053856.1:0-12394 GCA_009801035.1 Oophaga pumilio | reverse complement strand
TAAATTAAAAAACAAACTATGTATATTTAGTTATGCCACAATTATACTGACCCAGAGAATCATATTCTTAGGTAATTTTTCTGAAATAATGAATGCTTTAATAGGAAAGCCCAAAAAAACAATAGTGGAATTATGTTTCTTTTTTATAATTTTGTACGACTTGAAATGTTTTCGCATTTCCCAATATATTGCATGTTAAAATAGATGTTGACATTTAAAAGAATAACTCTTCCCACCTAAAACAAGCCCTCATAAACTCTTGGTTCTTGGAAGAAGGGGGAGGAAGAAAACGCACAAAAACAGAAGATTACCAGGTCGGGATGGGGTTAAGGTACAAGCTACACTGAACAGCTACTCTTTCTTGGGGGTTCAATGATGACAGTGTTAGGTTGAACAATAAGAAATGTTCACTAGTTGCCTGCTTCTGGTCCAATGGATATTGATCAGTGCGCACTAAAGAAATCACACCAGAGACACAGTCGGATGTAACCTCTCTTTGTTCAATCTATGGCACAGCTCCAAGAGAGGTTGTTTAATCTGAACATAGAGTTATATAACCCCTGTAAGGGGCTCGGTTGGCTGTAAAATGGGAGTGATCGGATGTATTCCATTGGTTAGTGGGTTGGGCAATGGGCGTCTTCTTGGACGGATCCATGAGGTCACCAGGCTGGGTTGGTCCATGAGGTCATCAGGGTGGGTGTAACAGTGGGCGGATCTATGAGGTCACCAGGCTGTTCGGCTCCATAAGGTCATCAGAGTGGGCGTCATCATGGGCGGATCTATGAGGTCATCAGGGTGGGCATCATCTTGGATACAAGCACATGGTGTGATGAACCAGGAAATGGCAGCCATCTTTAGTGTCACACTTGGATCTGAGCAAGCTTATGTAAGTTGAAATAACACACTTTTTGGGTCATTTCTCTCAACCTATTATGTCTACTTTATTAACCTTTTTGTACCTGCTTGGTCTATTTCTCTCCAATCTCCCATCACCATGGTTACAAAGAATACACATGTGACTAACCCTGATGTATACATCCTAGATCTGACTGTCCTGTCTGGGAGAGGGGGATGGGAGACTTCACCAGTTTGAGACAAGTCTTCCCTTGTGGAAAATCTCCCTTTGTAGCTGGACTTTCACAAGCAGATCAGATCCTACTCTGTCCCTACCTGTCTGACAAGTTTACAGTGTGAGAGATGGATACAGACTGCCTAGTTGGGGACTGTAAAAGACTGAAGAGGGCCTAGCTGTTCTATATCTGCAGAATAACCTCTTGAACTAGGAAAATGGGCACTGATATTTGTACTCCTTTCTTGATCATCTTCCTTACACAGGAAAGAACACAACAAACAATAATAGCTGCAATAATTAAGACGACAAGGATAACAGCACCTATCTGAGCTAGCCATCTCTGCCATCCCTTCATCCACGAAAAGTACTGGTCCCAGGGATCTTCCACACCTGAATTATTTTTAATTCTTTTTGTAGGGAATTCAGCTTTTTTATGGCTACTGTAACCTTTCTGGTGGGGCCTGTATTATCTGGAATATAGGTACAACATGCAGATTTCACCATTTTGCAAACACCTCCTTTTTCTGCTAATATCATGTCAAGGGCCATTCTGTTTTGAAAAGCCATTATTGATGTAGGGCCTAGTTGGTCTGCCAAACCTTGAAGAGCTTCTCTAGTGTAATTGACAAATCGCTGTTGATTATAATAGATGTAATTGATCCAGTCTACATTTTTATTTATGGTCACTAGGGGTAAGATAAATTATTTGAAACCTGCTATGACTTAATCTCTGGCTTTAAATTTATCTGGTACCCTCTTGGGACCCCCATAGCATTGATATAAATGTGGGGGTCGAAACTGCCTTTTGGTTCCGAATTTGTTTCCCTTTTTGTTCTGTGGAAATCTTCTGAAGTTAGGGCTTCCTCACCATCTGCTGCTATGTAGAAGGGCATTATGGCTTGGCTAGTGTACATTCTCCTATCCACTCTCCTTCTAAATGAGTTCTGATATTCATGTCTCCACATATCCAGAAAACATCAGAAAATGACTGGGTTTGGGTTATCAGGTCTCCTCTGGCTGCATTACTGTACCTGCTGCAATATCCCTTTGTGAAATTACCCAAAAATATTCTCCTTTCATTATTAGTATAACAGGTGCATTTTCCTGGGTATATGGTAATGCCTTGACCCGGATTAGGTGTTTTTGTGACTATGGGGTACTTCTTTTTCCAGTTTTTCGCAATTTGTTTTGTCAAGTGATTTGTTGGTGAATAAACTCAGGAAACATTTTTCCAAATCTGGGGGTAAGTCTAGAGAGACAGATCCTAAGTGGGGTCTCTCTCCTGCACAGACAAAGCAATTGGATTTATTATATTGATTGGCTGTATATTTCACCCACTTCAACCATAAGTTGGTCTGTGTATCCCGTTTCAACGGCAAGAATATCTTCAAATGTGGGTTTTGCAATGGCTATCATTTAGTTAAGTTTTTGGATACGGAACATTAAGGGGTTTGAGCGTGTATTTTTATCTTTTGTTGACATTTCTTTTACGTCTGCTAATATGAACTGGCCTAGATGGGCAAAACTGACACACACACCATTTACATATGTACCCAGCAGATAGGTGACATTATCGCCAGGTTGAGGGTTCTCCAGGTTGAGTACTAAAGGGTTGCATTGGCCAATGGTATCACAGGGCTTGAGGACTTTTGTACGGGAGAGTGTCATCCTATTGAGTAGGGATTTGCCCTGTGAGTCTTGTTTTCTTAAGGCTGTGTTTGATCTATATCCCCAATTTTCACCAGTGTTCCACCTGACCGCACTCCGTGAACTACAAGTTTGTCCCCATCCATCACCCCTAACACATATATATTCTTGTCCTGATCTCAGCTGTGACGGCTGACTAATTGTGGAAGGTGAGGAAACCCATTTAGTGTCACACTTTACTACATCACAATAATTGAATTTAAAAGAAGCAACCTGTGCAGTGGTGTTATACCAGAATGTGATCATCCCCCCACTTGGGTGATTGCGACCTGTTGTGCTCCTACAAAGGAGTGTAGAATGGCACAACACACAAAGTAAAGGATATGCAACATTATGTAGAAGGTTCTGATTGAGGCACGAACTTCTTGCAGTGAGAGGCGTGTATCCACGTCGGTCTTCCTTCAAGTTTGACTTAAGTAGGAGTGGTCAGGGGCACTTGATAGGGACCCTCAAATCTCAACTACAGAGATTTCTTCTGAAGAACTTGTCTACCAGCACGTAGTCACCAGGTTGGAAAGTATGGGTACCTTCACTTGAATCTGGATCTGGAATGGATAAAACTTGTGCATGTGTTACTGACAGTTCTTTAGTAAGGTCAATGACATAATTTACAAGAGTATCACTTCCAATGGCTAGCTGTTGTGGAAAATATTGACCCAACATTGGAGGCCCCCAAAAAGAATCTCGTATGATGTGAATTTAGTGAGACCCCTTGGAGTGTTTCTGACTGAGTATAAGGCAATGGGCAAAATGTCTGTCCAAGGAAGTCTGACCTTCTGACTGGCTTTCAGTATATTATTTTTCAAGGTACCGTTCAGTCTTTCTACTTTTCCACTGCCCTGAGGGTGATATGGAGTATGTAAACCCAAATCAGCCCCTACCAATGTCCATAGTTCCTTAGTCAGTGCCGCAATGAATGCGGGTCTTTGGTCACTCTCAATTACCTCTGGGACCCCATATCTGTATACTACTTCAGTCATCAGTCTCTTAACAGTCACTCTGGCAGTCATGTTGGTTATTGGATAGGCTTCCTGTGAACATGTCAGTCATTACCAGTACATACTCGTACTTCCGTACTTTTGGCATTTGAATATGATCGATTTGAATTCTCTGAAAAGGATAGAATGGTTTAGCCAAATGTTTCTGAGTAACTTTCTGAGGCGGTGCTGGATTGCATGTTGCACACACAAGGCACGACTTGCAATATTTTTGGGTGACAGTAGAGATCCCAGGTACCATATAAGTCTTCCAAATCAATTAATTCATCTGGTTTTTGCCTCTATGGGTGATACTGTGTGCCCATTCTGTCACCGAAGGGTAGAGATTACGGGGTAGACAGATTTTTTTGTTCATCCTCCAGACTCCATCTTCATCCTTTTTAGCTCCTCCTTCTTGCCACGACTTCTTTTCATCATCTGGTGCCTTGTCTTGATGTAGATGGGTAAACCTCATAGGACAGCTTTAAGGCCCTTCTTCAGTGTCTTGTGACACTTACACCACTGCTTTCTCTTTCCCAAATGGATCTGCGGAATAAGTTTTTGCTGTTTTGTCAGTGAAGAAGTTCCCCCTTGCTTCAGGAGAATCCATACTCCTGTGAGCTTTGATCTTGATCACTGCTACCTCCGAAGGTAGATCTAGAGTGGCTACAAGTTCTTGTATGGTAGCAGCCTGTTTTACAGGAGTTCCACTGGACGTTAGGTATCCTCTCTGCCCAGATACTGCCGAAATCATGAGCCACTCCTCTTGAATCTGTGTAGATGTTGACCACCTTCTCTGTCGCTTCCTGACAAGCCAGTGTCAAAGTCTTAAGTTCCGCTTCTTGTGCAGACATATGCTGTGGTATGGATCCGGCTGAGGTGACCTAGTCATGTGAAACCACGGCATATCCTGTACGGAACCTTCCTGTTTCATTTGCAAATCTGGAACCATCAGTGAAGAACGTCAGGTTAGCATGTGCGAATGGGTCTTCGGACACATTTTTCTTGGAGGCTGCTTCTTCCTGCATTTGTTCGAGACAGTCATGATCCTCTGAGTGTGTAAAGGCATCTTCACTGAGATCATCAGTATCATCATCCACATCCCTCGTGGAAAGAGGAAGCAGCGTGGATGGGTTGAGGATGTTGCAGCGGACAAGAGTGACATCCGGAATCAAGAGGGAACAACTGGAGTCTCATATGACGTTGCAGCGACAGGTGTTTAGGTTGATCTGGTCAGGAATAGCTTTTATGTCGTGTTGAGCCATTAAGAGATCTGGATGTCCTAAGATGATATCAGAAGTTTTGTCCAGAAGCATGTGTGCAGCACAACTCGGGGAAGCTTGAGACACAGAGTCCAGGAGGGCAGAGTAATAGCCGATTGGTCTTGTTCTTCCCCCATGTTTCTGTGCTAGGACTCCGGAAGCATGTCCTGCTACTTCACTGATAAACAAGTAGAAAAGTAGTTGATAATTTGGGATTCCAAGAGCTGGTGCAGACTGTATGGCCTGTTTAAGAGCGTAGAAGGCTTCTACGGATTTGGGACATAGTGGGAACGCTGACGTCTTGAGGTCATTGTACAATGGTTGCATTAGCTTGAAAGCATTTGGGATCCATTGGCGACAATATGTGATAAGTCCTAAAAAAGCTTGTAACTGCTTAGGTCCTTTTGGTTTAGGAACGGTCTTAATAGCAATTTTCCTTTCATCCTTTAGGTGTTTCAATTTTGGAGAGAGACAGTGACCTAAAAACACGACATTAGGCTGACACCTACACCTTGCAGTTTTGTTGTGCAAGATGAAGAAGAAGACTGAGACTCAACTCTTCAGCGGTTGCCTGATCAGGACAACATAGTAGGAGATCATCCACATACTGAAGGAGGACAACTTGATGGTTAATCTCTCTCCACGGCTGTAGACAAGAGGCAAGGCCTGAGAAAAATGACTTGGTGAATTCTCTGCTCCTTGTGGTAAGACCGTCCAGTTGTATTGTGATCTTCTGTAAGTGAAGGCCAACAGGTACCAATGTTCTGAATGTAGTGCAACGCTGAAGAAAGCATTGGCCAGATCGATGACAGTGAAATGTTTTGCATCTGATGGTATTTCTGCCAACAATATATGTGGATTGGGCACAATGGGACTCTCTAGTACAGTTGCCGCGTTAACAGCCCGGAGATTTTGAACCATATGGTACTTCGGGGCTTCTCCTTTTAACGTCCTCTTCTTTACAGGGAACAAAGGTGTGTTACAGAGAGAGTTACATTTGACTAGTGCCCCATTCTTCAATAGAGTCTTGATTTGAGTGCTCAAAGACTCTTTCTAGGCAGATTTGAGTGGGTATTGAGGCACCCTAGGAAGTTGAGCTCCAGGTTTAAGAATGACACGTACCAGAGGTACAGCAAGACGTCCAATATCTTCAGGGCCAGTAGGCCATAGGGTAGATGGAACTTGTGATATCACTTCTGGCGGAACACTTGAGACTGTGTTAACAGCTTCGTCCATCATCATAAGCAGAGGTGCGGCTTGAAGTTGACCCTCTTCGCTCGGATCGAGCTGATCAGTGATGGTGATTGTGAAACCATCTGATGAATAGGCATTGGATGCTTTCAGTTTTTAGAGAATGTCTGCTCCCAGAAGATTAGTAGGACCAGTGGGGGAAACCACTAGACGCATAAACACATCTTCGTATGGTCCAACTTGTATTTTACAGGTGAGCTTGTTAGAAGTAGGCATGTCATCCACTCCACACATGTCACGGCTTCAGAAGATATCAGATCGGGAAAAGGCAGGTCCTTGTTATGTTTCGGTAGCTGAGGAGAAATTGAAAAAAATAGCAAAAGCAGTAATACACCAGAGATGCTGGAACCTATTGGATTGCAGTAACTTAAACTAACCGCCACACTAGAAGTAGCCGTGGAGCGTACCTACGGTGATCCTAGACGCCTCGTCACAGCCGGAGAGATAACTACACCTAAAGGCAGAAAGATGAAAGCTATCTGCCCCGGAGCAGTGTCCCCAAAGAAATAGGAAGCCCCCAAATATGTAATGGCGGTTAGACAAGAAGAAAACACGGACGCAGACAGAAAATAGAATGAGCAAACGCTGGGGCCCAATTTGTCTGGATAGAAAAGTATAGGAAAGAATTCTGACTGCAATCCAACAAAACCCTGACAAAAACACCAACACTTCTGATTAACAAAAAACCTGAGATCACACGATCTCAACCACTTAAATCAGATCCCTAGTATAACAAACCGCAATTCAGCAAACAATGTGACAAAGGAACAAAGCAAAAGTGCCAACACAAACTGAGCACAATTGCAGCGCCAGACCCCCAAAAGGGGACAGGGTGCAGTCCACTGCAAGCAGCAAACCAGCAGTGAAAATCCAACAGAGGAAAAAAAACAGCAAACACTTATCTGAATGAGAGCAGGGAAGTGAGCTGTGCACCAAGCAAGACCAGGAGGAACAATTGATTACCAGCAAGGCTGCTGGGAGTTCAGATCACTTATATCAGACCATTCGGATCCAGCTGAAAGCCATTCTGCAATTAGTTCATTACCCTCAGCAACCACCGGAGGGAGCCCCAGCTCCAAAGTCGCCTCCAGCGTATTCACAACAGGTCCTGTAGTCTGATAACACTTCTGGCTGCACCTGTATCCACAAGAAATGGTAAGGGTTTGCCTTGAACGTTGATAGTTACTTTGGCTATTGGACCAGACATAGAAGCCAAAATAGTGGACATGGGCATGCCCTTGTACTATCGGGTACTTAGATCCATCAGAGCAGCGGTGTGATTGACATCTGAATGTATCTAAGCTTGTGATGGTCATCCATAGTATTGGTCATTGTGACGAGGATAGTTGTATCTGCGATTATCCTCGTGGTTCCTGAATCTGCGTCCTGCAAAAGGGGCCCTACAATCTCATTTTTGGTGACCCGGGTTACCACAATTGTAGCAGACATCTTTGGTACGAGGTGATGGAGGTTTCTGGTTTTGATGTTGCACATCAGTCCATAGAATATGTTTTTTTTTTGTTCGAGGTTGTCATAGGATTCTCAGGGAGTGTTTTTTTGAATCCCTTAGCTATCGTTAAAACATTCTTAGGATCCCGTGTAGCCCATTCAGGTCTGATTGCTTGAAATTGCTTTGTCAGGGCTTCCCGAAGGCCTTCAACAAAAGAGTAGACGTGCAGTGTCCGTTGAACTTTTATTTAGTTACTGAAGCCAAGGTCATTAAACATTTGAGTTAGATGAGCATGATATCTCTCCACCGATTCCCCTGGTTCCTGCGTGACATCCTTGAAAGATGTTGACTGATCAGCCAGTTAGGTTGAACAATAAGAAATGTTCACTAGTTGCCTGCTCCTGTCCCAATGGATATTGATCAGTGCCAACTAAAGAAATCACACCAGAGACACAGTTGGATGTAACCTCTCTTTGTTCAATCTACTGCACAGCTCCAAAAGAGGTTGTTTAATCTGAATATAGACCCCTGTAGGGGTCGGTTAGCTGTAAAATGGGAGTGATCGGATTTATTCCATTGGTTAGTATGTTGGGCCATGAGCGCATCTTGGGCATATCCATGAGGTCACCAGGCTGGGTTGGTCCATGAGGTCATCAGGGTGGGCGTCATCGTGGGCAGATCTATGAGGTCACCAGGCTGGGCAGGTCCATGAGGTCATCAGAGTGGGCGTCATCATGGGCGATCTATGAGGTCATCAGGGTGGGCGTCATCTTGGATACAAGCACACGGTGTGGTGAAACAGGAAATGGCAGCCATCTTTAGTGTCACACTTGGATCTGAGCAAGCTTATGTAAGGTGAAATAATACACTTTATGGGTCGTTTCTCTCAATCTCTTTTGTCTTGAGGTTAATTAAGTATTTGATCTTATGGCTCTCCTCAACAACAGTAGGGTTCTGTGTTTGTACCACTTGCCTAAAATCTGTGGGTCTTTATTTTTATCACTGAACTAACCTGTAGTAATCTAGAAAAATGGTTTACCTCTCCTTTGTCATTAGTCTATCGGACACTGTATATTATGGGGTCCAATAATTTTTTTGAACATTTGGAAACTATAACCATAATGTTAAAGTTAGTGAAAAATAAAAATAATTTTGATGAAGAACTAATGTATATATTAGAAACTCTCCTTGTTGTAGATTTTTAAATTTTCAGAGAACCTTAAAGGTCACATACTCTATAATCCCAGTTGATAGCACAGAGGCGACAGCGTGCCATATACCACCCATGTTGAAAACTGAGTTCAGCTCCACTTCTGAGGTTAATAAACATGGCCCGACTCCTTAAGTGAGTAAACTCCATATCTGTTTGATATCTCTTATGGGAGCTGAGCTCCACAAACACCTGGTCCTGTCACCCACAGAGCGGGGAGTGCAGAGTGATGTGGAGCACACCGAGGGCGGCAGCGCCTGCACAGCAGACACCAGCACCTCATCTATGTTTTCTTTGCCACACGTGATGATTTTATTAGCTTTTTCTAAGATAAAGATGTTTCAGTTTGTCACTATCGGCTCTCCATTTCAGAAGCATTAACCTAATCCTCAGGCACTATTCTGTCTTCTTTACAGCAGTTTAACACATTTGTTTTCCTATAATTTCAGGGATGACAGTTTGAAATCAGTTACTGAAGCTCTAAGCATAAGAAAAGAGAGCACCATCGTCTACCATAGAAATTAAAGCATTAAAGATGTATAAAAGTACTTTTTTGTGGATGGGAGAGATCCTTCCTACTAGAGAGAACACCCATTGCACTTCATTGCTTAGTAGATGTGCCAAAGCCGCTAGTCTTCAGATTTGAGGCTGCAGCAGCATCTACTGACAAAAATTGTGAATTACAGCTATCATAAATCGAAAATATATACATCTTTATTGAACAGCGTTTTTTGTGTAATTTTTCAATGGTCTTCATTGCCATCCCCCAGTTATTTCTATCTTAAACTATCTCTACTATAAATTTCTCTTTACTAGAAAAAACACATTTGTTTTGAAAGGGAATAAGTTCATGTAATCTAATTCACATTTTTCACTTATTACTTGGTGCTTTGTTAAGCAAAAACAAGCAATAAAACCAAATTTTAAAGAAGATTTGCATTTGGGCTAAAAAATATGAACGTTACTAATTTATTTTCTGTTGATGTTAAATAATAGCAAATTGTTTAGACGTCGAATCATGTTGTATGTAATTTTTCTTTCATGTGTAGAAGAATGTGGGCTAATGTCTTGGCATGTTTTTGAGCTTCAAAGTACAATGCACCATAGATGCATTTAACAATAACAGTGGACAGGGAAAGTAACATGTCTTTTACAGCCCAGGAGGTGAATGTTTTCAGAAACAGTGAAGCATCACCTCAACCAAGAAAAGTGGTGAAGCCTCTACAGCTTGGAGCTACATCTGGCTCCACGACCATCTGACTTCTACAATTCCTTTCCAACAGACATGACCCCATCTCCATGAGCAACACCTCACAACATTACATCCACCGCTGCCCTCATTTCTTTTGTTCATTTATGGCAAAGTGCTGCAATGTAGTTTTACAGTTTGAGAGCATGGGTGTCAAAAGCCATACAATTGATCTGCTGCTGTTCATCAAGTAGCAGATATCATATTGCATGACTGCCCATCAAATGCAACTAGGCATTGTCATGAACGACAATGACTAGCGTTCTGCACTCAATTGTGAAACATTTTATGAAGAAATATACTTACTTGAGGAAGGTGGTATCCATGGCCAGGAAGGAATTTGGTCACAAACATTCTTAAATGGAAAGGCATGTCCTCCAGACTTTGCAAAAATAGAATGGTCTGCCTGAGGGACACCTGATTTGCATCATTACAACCTGCTGGAATTCAGTGTTACATATGTTGGAGTGTCTTTACAAGCAGCATAGACCGGTGAGGGATTATATCATGTAGCTGGAAAACTGGCACTTGAGTGACTTTGAAACCTGCCATTGGCAAGTCCTGAGGTGTGTGTGTTGTCCACTGATGCGATTATACTGACTGTTTCCATAGGGAGAACTGTGGCATTGGTGATGCAGTCTCCTTCAATTTTATCTTGGAAAAAAACATTCACAAGGATACAAATGAATTTGGAGGTATTACAGCAACTTGTGCATTTTTATCATGACCTTGTGGTTGTTGAAGACTCTCAAGGTCAATGTTAATGAGGGAGAGTTGGAAGAAGAAGACCAGCAGTAGATGGCTGTGGAGGGGCAGTAAGTTAACTTAGGCACAGGAAGGGGAGAGGCTGACAATTATAGTAAAATTGACAATGAAGAAGCTAATGCTGTCCATGATGAACAACTGTCACTTTCTCTTTGGAATCTTCACTCAGGCCAGGTATCGGCGTCACTGCATGACATCGCCTGAGTGACAAAAAAAGCTGAATGACGTGCACTCTGTGAAGTTTAAGGGAGATGCTGGCTGAGCATGGATCAAGTCCAAGGAATAATAATAAAAGAAAAACAGCCGCACTCAAAATTGTAGTTTTATAGATGCAAGTGAAACACCAAATTTATTGAATTCACCACAGTAAGGCATATAGGAGTGACAAGGTAACGTTTTGACCGAAAAGGTCTTTATCAAAACAAAACATCACTTGAGCAGGAAGAATGGATAAAATGAGCCAGAGAAAGGCCAAGGTAAAAAAGAATAGAAGTCATGATACCACAGACAGCGCCTTCTCTGCCCTAACAGTAAGCTCCAGGTGGGACCTCTATTCTTCTTTACTTTGGCCATTCTCTGGCTCATTTTAGCCAAAGAAAATGCATGTCACAGGGGAAGGAGAGAAGGAGAGTCACCAACGACTGGACAGTGTGGACAGTAGGATGGGTCATCAGTGAAGGGAGTATGCAATGCTTTATATCTTATGCTTTGGGGTTTGGACAGACCATAGAACATAATCTGGAATGTTCTATTAGCTGAGAATAACTTTGTTGCAAATAAAATATCCTTGTAAAATTGACAAATTTGAATCTCAGCAGATTCGTTCATCTCTATGACACACTAACTTTATTCTGTGAGTCAATATGATTACATTGACACCAAACTCATAATAAATCATTTATTTGTTTGTCACTATATTTTGAGAGATACAATTTTTTTGCTGGAGAAGCTGTAGTTTTCATGGTTATCATTTTGATGTATGTACAAAATTGTTTTGGAAACCTGGGAACCAAAAACAACATGCTGTATGGTGTTTTCTTTGCACGTTAAATGACAATTTAAAATAGTCACTGTCAACTAAACAAACTTTACATAAAAAGTGAACATTTTATTAGAGAAAAATCCTCTTTCTCTTCTTGTGAGACACTCATTTTCATCCCCTCTTCACGCTAAACTCATCATTGACGTTAACATGCTGCTAAAATCCAGAAGTAGTCTGTGATACTGAGTTGCAATAAATAGGGAGAGAAAGATAGGGTAAGCAACAGCAGTGCCAATGTAAATGAATAATGATATGGTCTATTTGGTATCTATTCTGCTGTATTTGTGTAAGGAGGTAGAAAGCTGCCCATGTTCCCCCTTGAAGAACAAGTATTATTGTAATGTGAATTGTAACTTATGTTGGTAATGCTGATTAGAGTTGAGCGAAACAGGTCGGTCAGATTCAAAAG
>VIAB01053823.1:0-10421 GCA_009801035.1 Oophaga pumilio | reverse complement strand
CGGATCTGGCCCGCGGGCCTTGACTTTGACATATGGGAAGTAGATGGACACTGACATAGACACCCCAGTAGTCACCTCTCAGTGTATGGAGATCTGTAAAAGACTTGTAGGAGGAAGGTCTTCCTGAAAAATCTGCCTTGTCAGAGTCTATTTGGCAGGCCACCACAAAAAGTGATCAATATATACGCAATCCTAGATGATCACAGCAACAGGTATGTCGCTAAGTCATTCTTTTTCAATATCTTTAATATTGCAGGTCCCGGTTCTCTTTACTCCTTGAAAACATGTTGAGACGGCTGGGAGGAAAGCGACCGGGTTTGAAGTAGAGTCTATAGATTGTTAGACCTGCAGTGCATACCCTTGCCGACCATATTGGAGTACAATCAGATTCCTGACAACAGGTCTGAAATACCTACATCAGAGGTAGGGGCACACCATCTCATTTGAAGCGTATATCTCACCTGATACCAGAACTGGACCGAAAGGCTCCGATAGTCTTACTTCTTGGAAAAGACATATTACGAGTCCATAAGGCTAGAGTACAGATCAACGGCCTCTAGAATGCTGCTTATGTCCAGAGACTTAGAATGGGTCATTATAGGAGATGTCTGTCTAGGAGGAGCACACAAGCCAACTTCAGTCAACAGTATGCTCAATAGTACACTTGAAAATGGACGTCCGTCTCTTATGGCCATGTCAGAGTAGTTTCATGGTAAAAGAATTGCCACACAGTGCTCCTCGGCCTTGTCCTTTCACATACCCTTCCTGTGAAGACCACATTTGTGATGATGAGCAAGATCACATAGGGTGCATAGTCTTCCACAGGACATGAAAAGACAACAAGGTCACAATGTTCATAGAAGCTAGACTTTTCTTTGACATCATAGATCAAGAAATTGTAAAGGATGAGTCAAAAATTTGGGTCGCACCTTTACCATTTAAACCCCAGAGATGATGCTTACTTAATAATAGAGTACTCATCTACAGTTAATTTATTTGTCTCAAACATAAACTTAAGAAGGCGCCAGTGACAAAAGAACACTTCTTTACTTTCATGGAGAAAATATTCCAGAATGGCCAAGCTGAAATCACACTTGTACTTAAAGACTCTGAGGAGTGTTGGTACTTACCTGTTTCCAGTGTGTATCATTGTAAGAAACCAGGTCAGATAAGACTAATATTCGACTCAAGCGCCAGAAGTGGAGATGGCTCATTAAATGTTGTCTTACTATCCTGCCGAGACCTCAAGAATAGACTTCTGGGAGTACTTCTCTGCTTCCAGAAAGATGCAATGGCATTCACTGCGGTCATACAACAGACATTTCACTGTTTTCTTGTCAAAGAAGAACACAGACATTACTTGAGATTCTTCTGCTGTTGCGACAATGACCCCTATAAAGACATTGCAGAGTATCGAATGGGGGTGCACATTTTCGGAAATAGTCCATCCCCTGCAGTCGCCATATATGGTCTCAGACATTCTACCAGAGAAGGCAAAGCAAAGTATGGGTCAGAAGTTAGACCTTTTGTGGAAAAGGATTTTTATGTAGGCAACTGCTTGAAATCCACACCCATGAATGAGACTGCAATCAGTCTCCATAAAAGGGCTCAAGAAATGCTCACTTCTGAGGTTGCACAAGATTGCTTCTAATTGCCATGAATGTATGGAAGCCTTTCCCTTCCAAGACTACTCAGACCTAAAAGACTTGGACATAAGCACTGACTCACTTCCCATGCAGTGGTGTAAGGGAGGGCCAGGACCGTAGTCGTGACCTGGATTACTGTAACATCCATGTCCAGTCCTTCCCCTACATGAAATGGTGTTCTTCCCTCTGGCATACCTGCATCTCCAGATTTCACTTCTCCTGAGCACGTCCCAGGCATCGACGGTCCCTCTTCCAGGCGACCCCCAGTAATGGAGACACAGTCCAGAATAACTTGAACACACTCTTTACTTAACTCTTCACACGTTACATCCAAAATTGGCACAACAGGTGTTTCGTTCTTTTCCTTGTCTGTCCCTGCTTTGCTGTCACTTGTGTGCAGTACACGCCCAGACTGGACCATCATAGACTGCTCCCCAGTTCCTTCCAGGCCTGACCTCGCTATAATGACACTTCTTTCAGCCTGCTTCGCCTCAGAACTGAATTCATCAATCACTACATTTGTTGGCCCCCAGTGAAGCATCCGGCCCGTCTGCACTGAGCTCGTCGAAGCTCCAGCTCCCCTCACTTCCTTGGTCCAGCCAACTTCTGTCCTAAAAACATTGGTCCAGGCGGTAAGACACCACATCTTCTTCTCTGTCTAGGCCCGCTGCAAGACTATGCAGCGGCCGTGGGTAATGTGGGTTGCTGTCCTTTAACGTTGTGTGGCTGCCGGTTGACCGGGCCTAAGCCCTTGTGGACACTTGGGCACGCTGGCCCCGTCTGAACTAATTTCCTACAAGCCTTTCACTACTACCCGTCAGTCCCTCTTACACTTAACCCTATATGAAACTACCTAGAAGCTATACTTAACAAGTTTCGACAAGAAGAAATCAGGTAGCACTCACCGATCTTGTGAAGAAATTCCGCTCTTTATTGGCAGTATAATAACATGTTGGCCGGGGTAGTGAGGATAGGAGTGGGCAAAAACTTGACTAGGGCCGTTTCGCGCCGACTAGCGCTTCTACGGGTAGAAGCGCTAGTTGGTGCGAAACGGCCCTAGTCAAGTTTTTGCCCACTCCTATCCTCACTCCCCCAACCAACATGTTATTATATTGCCAATAAAGAGCGAAATTTCTTCACAAGATCGGTGAGTGCTACCTGATTTCTTCTTGTCGAAATTTGATTACATTGTTGTTTCTTGAATAAGCACCCGAGATCATGAGGCAAGGTCTGCAACGTGGTGTGATACCAACAGCATAAGATTCCAACAGTGCCAGCGGTACCGACCGTATTTTTTCCTACAGCCCAGTCTATACTTAACAAGGCCCACTAGTATGCCCCCACCTAGTGGCCCGCAACAGTACTACACTTACCCAGATATAGAAACTATATGCTAAAGTGCCCTCCTTCTAATGCCTCAAAAGGATACACTTAACTTTCCCTAAGCTATACATATGTAAGGAACATCACATAATACAATGTTATACAGAGGAACACAAAACATAGGCAAAACATATATACACAATGGTAACACATCATGAATGTTGCTGTACCATAACTATGAGCGATAATACATAAGGTTATGTAGCAATATCACTGAACGTATATAATTACACAACGACTATTTACATGAGAAAACATTAAGTACACCTAAGGGGTGGGGCAAAACAGGAATACTCCTTCAGTGGAGCCTTGGTTTGCTCTGAGATTTAAAGGCAGAAGCATTCACTTTTCAAATCAACAAGGAAGACAAACCCTTCACACGCAGAGGTGTCTTGTCTGTCATAAACAGCTTATACCATCCTCCCGGATTTGTAGCTCCTGTTACTATCCAAGGTAAAACTATGTTAACACACTTCACTCAACAGACATCTGATTGGGATGATCCACTTCCCATTGACAAAAGAGACCTGTGGGCAGGTTGGAGGAAGTCTCAAAGCCTTTTCCAGCCTTCATGTGACACGACCTTATGCATCCGTGCCATCAACACACGGCAAAAACCAATTGCTGCAGTAGCATACCCAAAAGCCATATAACTCAAGGAAGGATGCCATATGATATAGAGTTCTTTATTAGTCTGCGAAAACTGGCGCCACTCCGTGAACACACAATACCTAAGCTAGAACTTTGTGCTGCTGTGCTTGCAGTAGAGCTGGCTGAACTTATCACGACAGGAATAAACCTAGAAATCAAAGATGTAGCGTTCTACACAGGCTGCAAGGTAGTACTAGGATACATCTGCAATGGATCCCAACCCTTTAATGTCTATGCCAGCCATCGGGTGCTATGGATCAGGAGATCCAATTGTCCAAAACAATGTCACTCTGTGTCTACACACAATAATCCTGCAGACCACGTGACTAGATCTGTCGCACCGAACCACCAAGGACTTAACCTGGTTTACAGGTCCTGCATTTCTATATTGCTCAACGACCGGCATTATCAGAGCCAACACATTTTAACTGGTAGACCCAGATGAAGAAATCTGCCCTTCGGTATATGTTCTATGTACGGTGACTTCAGACCACCAACCATATCCCATTGTTTCAGCAGGTTCTCAACATGGAAGTCGCTAGTTCGGGCCATTACTTGTTTAGTTCATATAGTTCAGTCTTAAAAGTCAACATTATTCGTGAGTTAGAAACCTTGCAAAAGTTGTCATCACTGCAAACATGCTTTTACCCTTCCCAACCTACAAAGGTCCAAGAACATGATAATTCAATACATACATGTCTCCAATGTTTTCTTGGACAGAGGGAGAAAGCAATATCTCTCTTACCTTACAACCAAGGAAAAAGTGGCAGATCGACATGCCCCTTCATCTCCTGAAATGTACAGTGAAGGAAATAATTATTTGATCCCTTCTGATTTTGTAAGTTTACCAACTGACAAAGACATAAGCAGTCTATAATTTTAAGGGTAGGTTAATTTTAACATTGAGAGATGGAATATCAAAAATAAAATCCAGAAAATCACATTGTATAAATTATATAAATTTATTTACACTTTGCAGTGAGAAATAAGTACATGATCCCCTACCAAGCATTAAGAGTTCTGTCTCCTACAGACCAGTTAGGCGCTCCTAATCAACTCGTTACTTGCATTAAAGAAAGCTGTCTTACATAGTCACCTTTATAAAAGACTCCTGTCCACAGACTCAATTAATCAGTCAAACTCTAACCTCTACAACAAGGGCAAGACCAAAGAGCTTTCTAAGGATGTCAGGGACAAGATCATAGACCTGCACAAAGCTCCTGGGCATGCTGATACCACTGTTTGGGCACACGGCAGCGCTCAGAAGGGAAGGCGCCCCATTTGACTTTTTGAATGTAAAATTTGCTGGAATAATTAGCGAACCCCATGTCGCGTTTTGAGAGCCTAAACAGTGGAAAACCCCCACAAATGACACCATTTTGAAAACTAGACCCCTCAGGGAACTTATTTAGATGTATGGTGAGCATCTTAAACCCTCAGGTGCTTCACATAAGTTTATAACATTAAGTCATAAAAATAGAAAAAAAATCACATTTTCACCACAAAAATGTTTTTTAGCCCCACGTTTTGCATTTTCACAAGGGTATGAGGAAAAATTGCATCATACAATTTGCAGTGAAATTTCTCCTGAGTATGCAGATACCCCATATGTAGGGTTAAAATACTGTTTAGGCTCATGGCAGGGCTCAGAAAAGAAGTAGTAGAAGGAGTATTGCTATACTTTATAGCCTGTCAGCCATTCAGATATATGTTAATTAGATCATGCACTGCACATAATGTAACTAACTTTCCAGTATTTTGTGGCCCAGATGTCTTCATGATGACATCGGGTCACCATGGCAATGATCGGGACCCCGTGAAGACGCTGCGGAGTCTCCGATCCAAGGGCGGAGTGGCTTTCTTCCCTCTGACTGCTCTCTGCCTGCTCTCTAAATGCTGGTATCTTACTGATTGCAGCATTTAGGGGGTTAAAGTGCCGGGAGGGGTGCAGGCACTGCTCCTGGCACTAAGAGCCAGGTGTCTGCTGTCAATATCAACTGTCACCTGGAGACGATCACCATGACGTATATGTACTGCATCAGTCCTGAAGTTCTTCCCGATCATAACGTACATGTACTGTAAGTGTCTAGTCAAGATAAAGCTGACAGCTGAGGGCTGCAGCTCACAGCTGTCAGCTTTACTTGCGCTGGCTATCAAGAATAGAGGGGATCCCGTGCCATTTTTTTCTTTTATTTATTAATTACCTAAATATATGTAATGTAAAATACACACTCACTGCACTAATTATTTCACTGACATTTATTACGATAAACAGGCATCAGCTGGTGAATACTTTCATCAGCCGACACCTGACCAGCGGTAACCTTTTCACCGCTGGTCACAGCTGTTGTAGTCTCAGTGACAGTGTGGTTACTGCCGATCAGAGCCAGTGTTTCTCGCGCTGTTACACAGATGAGAGCATGGGAAATGACCCTCGGCCAGTCTGTGCATTGCAGTCCGTGCTCGTACTGTGTTACATAGACATTTTTATGAGCCCTTAAAATTTAAAGTGACCCTTTGAAAGCAACCATAATGTTGATGTAACCCTTGGTGAAAATGAATTTGACACCCCTGACTTACATATTTGTTTGAAGCTTTATGTACTGCTGAAGAAAAGAATAATACAGAAAAAAGGAATTCAGAATTTTCTTTATGCATCATTTATTTTATCTCTTTTAGCTCAATATTTAAGATTTTCAAATTTTTCACCGAATACCATGGAAACCCCTGCTATTTTAAAGCAATTGATTGACTGCAGTGATTTCTAAAATTATAGCACTGAATACCAGAATGGTAAGCAGGTTTAACAGAATTATTATTATACTACACTGACAGCCACATTAATATCTGTAACTGTGCAGATTCTAGAAAGTGTTTTTGTTAAATATGTAGTAATGTAAGACAAAAAAGTAGGCAATTTGGTACATATAACTAGTGAATTGTTATGTGTCATACATTTCAGTAACTGGAGAAAATGTAGTATACCTTTGACAGGTTATCTGACATTAAGTGGAGACAAGACTAGGAGATATAGTCTAATCACTCTAATTTGTTAATTGTTGGCACTTAAACTGTTTGGTTCAAATAACATCTTTAAATCCACAGTTGAAGTAGCACTTTTATTGATAAGGAATTTATGCAGCCATTGACTTCTAGCTAAACACTACTTATCTCAAGCCCCTGAAACACTAATTCTTGTCTGGTAGCGACTTACCTCCCAGAAGAACCAAAGTATCAGGCATTTGAATTCAAAATGGGAGGGTCCAATATACTTTGGATGGTCTGCCGGTCCTGCCAAAATTGGTGGGCACAGCTAACTTAAAGAGATTGTCCACTACTTTTAAATTGATGGTCTATCCTTAGGATAGGTCAACAATGTTTGATTGACTGGAGTCTGACATCCAGCACCCTAATCAGCAGTTATCAGTGTCAGTGGCAGCTGCCTGTCACGAAGTGACTTTCTTAAGGGTATGCCACACTAAGCGAGATCGCTAACGAGATCGCTAACGACATCACTACTACGTCACTATTTAGCGATCTCGTTAGCGACGTCGTTGTGTGTGGCATGTAGCAGCGATGTGGCCCCTGCTGTGATGTCGCTGATCGTTCACTAATGTTCTGGACCGTTTTTTGATCGTTGGCGTCCCGCTGGTGAGCCTATATCGCTAAGTTTGACACCTTTTGCGAACGACGAGCGACCTCGTTTGTGACGCATATGACAGCGGCGCAGGCGGGACTAGGTTTTTTAGCGTCACGGAGTGGATCGCAATAGCTGTAGAAGCAGGCAGGTGGGACTAGGTTTTCTTTTGTGTCACAGAGAGGATCGCAGTAGCTGCAAAGCAGGCTAGCAGGACGCAGAGAGCAGGAGCGATGCTGGAAATTCCTATGAATCAGAAGCGCTCGAGAACAATGAAAGGGAGCGCTATACGCCATCTTTCATGACGCGGTCAAAACATAAATTATAGCACATATATAACATATCTGTGCTGAGGGGCGTGGAAAAGGTTGCGCTCAGTACATGCTAACGACAGATCCTAACGACCGCCAAAGTCGTTAAAGAGATCGCTGACCGCTGATGTGTCGTTTATGAGATCTCCTGTTTGGCAGCTACTAGCGACCTAAAAGCGATCACACCAACGATCTCGTTAGCTTGCGTCGTTATCGTGATCGCTAGCGAGATCGCTTAGTGTGGCAGTACCTTTAGCGTGACACGACCCAACTGTTGGTCGGTAACTAAACGGCACAACACACAAGGGAACACCAGGGACTCAATTACAAGAGTAGGCCCTGCGATAGGGAACGGGGGAATGGACACCTCCTGCACTCACCTAAGGATCTGCCCTGATCTCCCTATCATCCCTATATGGGTTATTTCCCCCCCTTTACTGAGCAGGATCCCTAAACCCTCACTTGCCCTGTGCTAATCCCGAACTAGGGAGCTGGCAGATGAGCGGCACTAGTCCCACCACTGCACTAATACAGCACAGGGGGAAGAAACAGACAACAAAGGGTATGGGGAACAAAAATAACACTTAGATTTCTCTGCTGCAATGCACCGCACAGCAGAGTAAGGCACCAGATCAATAGTATTCAGCTTCAGCACCACTGCACCAGAAAGCTACTAACTCCAGCTCGGTTGGTCTCCAAAAGGACCTGTATAACCAACAGTCAGCTGATGTATCCATTGACTCTATAAAGGCTGGTGGGAGTGATCACCACCTACATCAGCTGACCCAGCAACACTGCAGTACACCAGCAGGCCAGCGGGGAGAAACTGACATTAACCCCAATGACCTGAAAGAAAAAAAGTTTTAATGTGAGAAGCCAGATCTGCCATAGATCCAAAAATGGATCATGACACTGCAGACCAGAAGTACTTACTTGCAAAGCTGACCGTCTACTTGTAATGGCTGCCGCAGGGTACTACACATCCACTGCCTATTGATCTGAATAGGAGGAAGATTTGTAGTACCTTGTGGCAGCCACTACAAGTAGAAGGCCAGCTCCATAAGTAAGTACTTTCGGCGAGTGGCTCTCTTCGGCAGGCGTGCCGGGTGTCGGACCTCAGCCGATCAGACATTGATGACCTATTCTAAGGATAGGCCATCAATGAAAAAGTAGAGGACAACCTTTTTAAATCTAATATATTTGGAGCCTTAGGGTTCTGTTCACAATTGCACAATTGCAAAAACCCAATTAGTTTGCAATGAGATCTGATAGGGTTCATTCCTGTTCCTGGTATCCATTCTTTCAGTATTAAAAATAGTGCTGCATCCTTCTGGAGTATGACAGACAATGGAGGTCACAATTTGTATGAAATCAGAGGTATACCAAGGTACAGTAAGTACAGTTTGAAAGGAAAGTGTGAACTTAAAGAGGTTTTCCAAAGGACAAAGTACTTTTTATTCATTAGATTTTGGAATAAAAATAAGTCTCAGAATTGGATGTGTTAAAAAAATGTTCCTGTGCTTAGATAATCTTATAAATGTGCCGCTGCATGTAGCTGTGTCTAACCATATAGAAACATGGTCTGATCATACCACTGCTCCTGGGAATGGCTACTTTCACACGTCGTACGCTATCGGTCTCATGCGCAATGTTCTCCTATTTTTAACATGGCGGGCGCAGGGTCTAGCGCTTGCACGCGTTCATCTGCGTTTGTCGAGCGCTGCGCATTTTCCAGGTGTGCGCCCATACACGCTAGACGCTACATGTTGCATTTTTTTTCCGCCCAACTACTTTAAAAAAACACATGCGCACGTGTGCGCACGCTATGCGCATAAAAATAACATTATAGTCTATGGGTGCGCTGGCGTGCGCATGGCTGTGCGCTCGTCAGCGCTTTTGCTCGCACACAATTTTTGAGTAAATAATGTCTACACACTTGTTTAAACCACCCCCTACACAAGCAACATTGTTTGTGAGGAGTGTAGATATAAAGAAGGTGATAGCGACAGAGATGATAGATGATAGAGACAGATGATAGAGACAGAGATGATAGAGACAGAGATGATAGAGACAGATGATAGAGACAGAGATGATACAGATGATAGAGACAGATGATAGAGACAGAGATGATAGATGATAGAGACAGAGATGATATAGATGATAGAGATAGATGATAGAAACAGATGATAGAGACAGAGATGATAGAGACAGAGATGATAGAGACAGATGATAGAGACAGAGATGATAGAAATGTGACACGTAGACAACCCATGCACCGAAAAAACGCATGCAAAAACGCTTGAAATCGCATACAATCGAGTCTAAACGCTGCGTTTTTTTGTCGTAATGCGCACGCTTATGCGACTAAATATTGCAGCGTTTACAGCGTTTGCATGCGTTTTTATGCGTTTGATGTGCGCTCGAAACGCATCGCAAAAAACGCAAGTGTGAAAGTAGCCTATAACTAACAAATAAAGTTGCACTCTGTAGTGTAGTGATATAACATTTAAATATGAGATATGTGCAATTTGAATTGCATTACTGCTCTAGATAATAGGTAAAAATGAAGATACTTAGCACATAATTTGGCCAATTCATGCATGCCCAGCAACAAACGACAAGGCAAACTTTTTTTTGCTGGGGACTTATCGTAATGTGAATCCTCTCCTAAGCTGGAGTCTACATTTAAATGGTTAGGTAGGATCCTGTTGCAATTAAAACTGCCACAAGCTGATGGGTGAAGAGCATATGAGTCTCCCGCCAGGGCCTGTGGGGTACTCGGCACCGAGCCCG
>VIAB01053818.1:0-13683 GCA_009801035.1 Oophaga pumilio | reverse complement strand
CGTTTTTGCCTGCTCTCCTCAGCTACCAAAACATAACAGATTTACTTGCGGAATTTTCCACACGGATTTTACTAAAACCGCAGGTAAAACGACCTGCGTTTTACCTGCAGTTTTAGCGCGGATTTACTGCGTTTTTTTGGCGGATTTGCCTGCGGTTTTAAACCTAGAATGGAATAGGTGTAAAACCGCTGCAGAATCCGCACAAAGAATTGACATGCTGCGGTTTTAAAACCACCAAATCAGCGCGGAAAATTCTGCATCATGTGCACAGCTTTTTTTTTCCCTACACTAACATTGTACTATACATGGCGTCCGGTTCTGCTGCGGATCCGCAGCGCCAAAATCGCTGCGAATCTGCAGCACAATCCGCAACTTGTGCACAGGGCCTAACCCTAATGGAAAATGGAAATAAATACATTTTTTAAATTTTATTATTTTTCCCTAACTAAGGGGGTGACAAAGGGGGGTTTGATTTACTATTTATAGCGGGTTTTTATGATTGGCAGCTGTCACGCTAAAAGACGCTTTTTATTGCAAAAAGTAGTTTTTGCATCACCACATTTTGAGAGCTATAATTTTTGCATATTTTGGCCCATAGAGTCATTTGAGGTCTTATTTTTTGCGGTACAAGTTGACGTTTTTATTGGTACCATTTTTGAGCACGTGACATTGTTTGATCGCTTTTTATTTAGATTTTTGTGAGGTTACAATGAACAAAAATCAGCAATTCATGAATTTCTTTTGGGGGAGGCGTTTATACCGTTCTGCATGTGGTAAAATTGATAAAGCAGTTTTATTCTTCGGGTTAGTACGATTATGGCGATACCTCATTTCTATAATTTTTTTATGTTTTGGCGCTTTTATACAATAAAAACAATTTTATATAAAAAATAATTATTTTTGCATCGCTTTATTCTGCGAGCTATATCTTTTTTATTGTTTCGCTGATTATTCTGTATGGTGGCTTGTTTTTTGTGGGACAAGATGACGTTTTCAGCAGTGTCATGTTTATTTATATCCGTCTTTTTGATCGCGTGTTATTCCTCTTTTTGTTCGGAGGTATTACAAGTATAGGAGACCCGCTCCTTTAAACTGGGAAGACCTTTTTCTGAGGTTATCCTCCACGTCTCTTCCGACACCACCACTAGATCACCAGGGTGACCATGTTCTGTGATGCAACAGCCCTGTTAGTTTTTTCAAGGGTGTTGATGATTCCCATAACAAAAATGTTAACACAGTATGTTGATGTGTACCCCCAGGGGGAAATGTTTAGGAAAGTATAGGAAATCCCTCCTTTAAACTGGGAAGACCTTTTTATGAGGCCGTCCTCCATGTCTCTTCCGACACCACTACATCACCAGGGTGAACGTGTTCCGCTATGCAACAGCCACGTTAGCATTTTCAAGGGTGTTTATGATGTCCGTACCAAAAAGGTTGACACAGTATGTTAATGTGTACCCCCCAGGGGGAAATGTTTGTCAGCCCATACACTTAGTGTATGGGCACTACATGGGCACTACAAGTATAGGAGACCCGCTCCTTTGTAATGGGAATTTTTTTTTGTGAGGCCCTCCTCCACGTTTCTTCCAAGGGGGATTGGGGTGCTTGCATATTTGGGGCAAGCCTTGCATTCACTGCAAAGCCAAACAGTATGTGAAACCCAGTTCATAAAAATGGGAACTGTAGGGGTTGGTGAGATGCTTCAACAATGCAATTCTCAACTTTTAGGCGTTCATCCTCAACACTGAGATTCTGCACTGCAGGTTCTTCAGCTTGAACATTGAAATTCTCTACTGCAGGTTCTTCATCCTCAACACTGCAATTCTTTTCTGCACTTTCTTCATCCAAGAAAACTGCAATTCTCCGTTGTAGGTTCTTATGCAATTCACTGCATAGTCAAACAGTATGGTAGTACCAACTTCCTAATAATGAGAAGTTTGGTTTCATGTGGCCATCCACTACATCAGTTCAAATGGTTATTGGGGTGCGTGTAACTTTGGGGCAGGGCAGGCCTTGCATTAAATACATTGGCAAACAGTATGGGACTACCAAATTTATAATAATGGGAACTTTGGTTTCATGTGGCCATCCAGTACGTTGGTTCAAAGGGTTATTAAGATGCTTGAAACTTGGTGGAAAGGTGGGCCTTGCATTCAATGCATAGGTAAACAGTGTAACAGTACCAAATAATAATAATGTAAACTTTGGTTTCATGTGGCCATCCAGGGCATCTATTCCAAGTGTTATTGGGGTGCATGTAACTTTGGGGCAAGGTAGGCTTTGCATTCAGTGCATAGGCAAATACTATGGGAGACCCACTTTCTCCAAATGGGAACATTTTTTCATGAGACATCTCATCAAAGGGATATTGGGGTGCATCTAAATTTGGTGCAGGGCAGGCCTTGCATTCAATGCATAGGCTACTCGTATGGCAGTACCAAATGAAAAAAATGGGAACTTTGGTTTTATGTGGCCATCCAGTACATCAGTTGAAAGAGTTATTGGGTTGCGTGTAAGTCTGTGGCAGGGCAGGCCTTGCACTTCATGGTTTAGAATATTCCACAACCACACACATTGGAAAAATCGCATTATCATGTAATCCAGTTTATACCAGATACTGGAGAGATGATGGTTATGATCAGCACCCTGGAAATGGTTCTTGTATTAGCACAATTGTGGGGTTTTTTTGGACATCTCTTTGGCAGTAGCATATATTTACATCTCTGACTAATATTTTGGCTCTTTTTTGTTCAGGACATGGGGGTTTCAAAGGGAATAGGATGCCTATCGTTATCAATACATTTTCCCATTGATTTTCCAACATGATACATGATACATACTCTTTTATAATTGTTATCAATAAAACTTGTAATTTTTATATATTCTATTGACTAGTACACATTTTTGCTGCTTTGGCAGTATTTCTTGCTCTTGCACTTCATGAGCAAACTGTATGGGAGTCAAAAAAATAAGCATAATGGGAACTTTGGTTTCATGTAGCCATCCAGGACGTCAATTGAAAGGGTTATAGGGGTGCGTGTATTGTTGGGGCAGGGCAGGCCTTGCATTCACTGCATGTGCAAACTGTATGGGAGTAGAAAAAATAAGCATAATGGGAATTTTGGTTTTGTGTTGCCATCCACTACGTCGGTTCAACGGGTTATTGGGGTGTGTGTAACTTTGGGGCAGAGCAGACCTTGCATTCAATGCATAGGCAAACACTATGGGAGACACACTTTCTTATAAGGGGAACATTTTTTCATGAGGCCCTCCTGTACGTCTCGTCAAAGAGGTATGGGTGTGCGTCCTAATTTTTGGCAGCCCAGCCACTCACTGCATAGGCAATAACAGTATAGGAGATCCACTGTTTAATAATGGGAACAACAAATCATAGCCGCCTGATGGACCTTTAAGAATATTAATGCCGTTTGATGACCCTATAAAAATAGGCTTTGTGACTTTCAGAGTCACTCCTTCATAAATGAAACAGGATGTGTCTGATGATGTGTCATGAGCCACCCACCAGGGCCGTGGGGTACTCGGCACCGAGCCCGTCGACTTCTATGGGGGATGTCACGGGCAGCACACGGCTCGGTCCGTGGCCCTGGGGCTCACTGAAATGTGGGATATTTACAGGTGAGTACAATTGAATATTGGTATGGGGATTCGTGACGCCACTTGTGGTACCTGGTCAGGATGACCAGCGCTGCTATGCAGATCCACTGAAGGGTTAATATTGTGCAGCTAGATGTTAAGCCTTCCACAAGTAAGGCTGAGTTCTCCTCCAGGGCAGATAGATGTGCAGGGGTGCAGGACAGACGGGGACCCGGCAGTCAGGGGCAATAAGGTAGACACACACATAAGTCACTTTGGTACCTTTACTGAAGATGTTGCAGGCACTCCCCGGAGCACTGTAGGGTGAAGGGTGCACATCCAGATTCCTCCACTGAATAGGTGTGTGGCCTCCTGTTCTCTGCCTTTTTGTAATGAAGTCTTGGCCTGCGTGTAGCTGGGCCTAGCTTAGTCTCCGTCTTGTACCTGGCTGACCTTGTGGTTGGACCTTCTCTGAAAGAACAGGGTCCCTTGGCCGGTACTAGCCGAACTCCGTCCTCCTGATCCTGTTACGTATCAGCTCTGTGGTACTCCTGGGACTTGTAGTCCTCCAGGAACTCAGGTGTTCTCCTAATGGGTCGTGGAGATCCCTATAGCCTCGAACCCCGGTGTCTGGTAATGCTTGCTGAGATGAGCTGTAGAGGCTCCTCTGTCTCATTAACTTTCCACTCGCCTTCGGCCTACCTGGATCCTCACACGATCACACACTGGCAGTTGGTGGGCTGCCTCTTCACCGCTCTCTAAGCGTCGGCACGATTCTCACTGAGCTGTACTCCTAGCTTCAGCTCTGACTAGGCTGGAGTAGTCTCTCAGTTCCACTCTTTACTAGACTACACTCTATGAACTGAATAGCTCTGCAGCCTCTCTAACCTCAGCTCTGCACTTCCACCTTGCTGCAGACTGACTTCTCTGAGGTGGCTGCACTGCACTGCTCTCTCTGAGATGACTGAGCAGAACTGAGCTGCACTGAACTGACTTGGTGTTTCCTGTGTCAGCTTCTTTTATATGTCTAAAACAGCTCCCTCTGGTGGTCTTTGGGGATAAATGAACGTGTGTGAATGTGTATAATGACCTCTAGTGGTATATTCTTTCAGTGCACCCTTCTGGGAGATATGGATTCAGTCGCAGCTGGGCTCCACATGTCACACACCACATGACCAGCTAAGGTTGTTAAATGTTAAAACGACATTTCCCTGAGAATGCATTTGTATTGGTTGAAAGCAATGCTAAAGTTGAAAAATGTATCAAAAGCGCTAAGTGTGTACATAGCCCAAGTGGTGGAAGTACATTTTTATTTGGGGTTATTTATTTTGCCTTACATACAAATCATTACCCTGGATAGGATGTTCCTTAACATATTTTACAGGAAAATCCATTTTGGTTTCGTTTTTGTATGTTTTAGTGTGTGCCTGTAAAAGTGGCATAACACTCTGACACCATTGTTCACAGCAGTGACTTAGGAGTCAGACATGCTTTGAGGGGTCTTCCCCATGATGTTCCCATGTCATTTGTGCACTGTTCCCACAGATTTACAATGTTTTGATACCCTAGAAAGACCTCCGTGGAGTGTCGCGGCAAATAAACTTGGGTTTCCCATAGACTTACATTGGGCTCGTTGATCTGGTCAAATACCCGAGTATTCCAATTTGCTCAACCTGAGCAACGAACACTCGAGCATTTTAGTGCTCGCTCATCACTAGTGAACACGACAAGCTGCTGGACTATGAGAGAGGTACATGCGGAGATGTTACGGTGGATTGAGAAAGATAGGGTGCGCTTGGTATGTAAGATCAGTGAAAAACTGCAGGCATGTCCAATTCCGTATCAGTTGACATTCTCTCAGTCACCACAACTGTAGGGGGTAAACAAGTGGAGGTTCTTGGCTGGAGACCTGTGTGACAACACTTGCCATGGTGAGATAGGAGGAAGAATCAGAAGATGCTATTGATGGGGTGGACGGTGGTTGTCGAGACCCGCTAGTCTGCATTTTAGCACAGTGACATTACTGTATGTACTTACATGCATGTACTACTAAAATTATTTCAGTTTTTATTCTACTAGGTTGATTTTTAAAAAGTTGACAGATAACATGATTTTTTAGATTTTTGGCAGTCTGAAAAAAAGACCCAAGCTAGGCAACTGCAGAACCGCGTTGGGCCTCAGGATGCATTGTGTCATGGTCCAGTCCGTAGTTTATTTTCTGCTGTCTTCCCTTTGGACTGGTCATGCAGGGGTTAACCTCCTCGGTCTTATTCTGGAGCTAGCTGGGCTATTTCAGTCCATCACAGCCTGCTGACCAGTGTTAATGATAGCTCAAGATTCAAGTTTAGAGCCTCTGACCCTTGTAACTTGGTGGTCCTCCTGCCTTTGACTTGTATCCACGTGTATGACCCGGACTGATCTCTGACCCCGTCTCTTGGTATCCACCTCTGCTGCTACATTCTCTGTCTGGCTTTTGATTCCCTGGCTTGTACCCCGACCAAGTCTTCCATCTACGTGTATTGCTGCTCCTTCTGGTACATCTGCTCCTGATCGTTTCTGACTCGGTTCATCTCAACATTCTCTCATTACCTGTGACACCTGTGCGGTTGCTCAGTGTAGCTACGCTTCGTGTGTACCCTCTCTCTCCTCACCAGCTCCCACTGGTGGAGGTTTCACTACACATTGGTTGTCATGGTTGCATAACTTTGTGTCTATGTAACCTCCTCATCTTCCTCCTCCTCCTCTGCTGAGCTACTTAGCTGCATGCCTCTGGATTTACACCAAGTGTGATCTAATACCCCATCGTCACCCTCTCTGTTCTCCCAGTCCTCGCCCTGAGAGTCACCCTCCTCCTCTTCCTGCCTTGACAGCACAGTACAGTCCACAGACACCTCAAATATCTGAGTCTTGTCACAAATGGATCACCTTCACCCAACGGGGTTAACGTCTGTTGATGAGGGTTTGGTTTATGCTCAGACCAAACTTCATCCGGCCATGGATCAAAGTGAGAAAAAATTTGGCGATTGGTGCAGATGATTTCCTCCTCTTGACTCTGTGAATCTTTAGAGTACACTTCCTATGCCCATGGCATACACTGTGTGAAGATATCTGCAGACTCAGCCATCTGTGGTTCCCAACGGTCAGTTGGGCACTTGGAGAGTTGTGATGTGGGGAAAAAAGGGTAATTGAGGTGCCACTTCTATACACTCCTCCCCAGTGTCCATGCTGAGCAATCCAGCAGTGTGGTTCTACTGTACTCACACATCTGACCTCCTGGAGTGCATCTATTACAGCCTGTCTGCATTACTCATAGAGTGTCACAGGCTCTGAAGCAGGATGCCTGGCCAAGGGCACAGCAAGTCTAAAGATGGTTGTCCAACAGACCCGCACCCACAATCCTCTACAACAGGCAGTGTGACAGTACAGACAATGAGAAAACAAGCAATGAGGGGAGACGGAGCAGCATACCAAAATTACATGTTGTCTCCCTGTCTGGTAGCCAGCGCCCAGTGCGACCACACCAGTCGCATATAGCTAGGGCCAGCCATGGAACCCAGTACCCAGCAGAATCTAAATATAAAAGTTTGTTTATAGTTTTAAAAGTAGTAGTGTGTGAAATAATGCATATTGCCACAAGATGGCAGTGTTGAAATCAAATTTTGAGCACTCTACCATAGGATGTCATTAAATGAAGTTTTATTTGACCCAATGTTAAATTGATATCTCATGAGCCTGGACTATGAATTTTGAAGGTACTGAGTGTTGGAGGATATTCAGACTCCCTTATGTATGCCAGAGGGGTAAAAAAAACTAAAATATAAATTTTCTGTGAAATGGAAAAAACAGGAGATTGTCAATAAGTAATGTGGTTCAAAAAGGGCTCTAAAAGTGAACCTGGAAATTATAGGCCAGCAAGTCTAACCTCTATTATTAGTAAAATATTTGAAGGGTTTCTGAGGTGATGTTATTCTGGATTACCTCAATGAGAATAACTGTTTAACTCCATATCAGCATGGGTTTATGAGGAATCGCTCCTGTCAAACCAATCTAATCAGATTTTATTAAGAGGTAAGCTATAGACTGGACCAAGGTGAGTGATTGGACTTGGTATATCTTGATTTTTCCAAAGCGTTTGATACTGTGCCACAAGAGGTTGGTACACAAAATGAGAATGCTGGGTCTGGGGGAAAATGTGTGTAAATGGGTAAGTAACTGGCTTAGTAATAGAAAGCAGTGGGTGGTTATAAATGGTATATTCTCTAAGGGTGATTCCACAGTCAGTAAATGCTGCGTGTTTGACGCTGTGCGCTGGGTGAAGCCATTTATTGTCAAACTACTCTGTTTTCTACTTTTAAATCATAATGATGACCCAAAACATCCAAATGACCCTGATCAAAAGTTTACATACCCTGGTGATTTTGGCCTGTTAACATGCACAGAAGTTGACACAAATGGGTTTGAATGGCTACTAAAGGTAATATCCTCACCTATGACCTGTTTGCTTGTAATCAGTGTGTGTGCATAAAAGCTGAGTGAGTTTTTGGGATCCAGATAGACTCCTGCATCTTTCATCCAGCCACTGACATGTCTGGATTGTGAGTCATGGGGAAAGCATAAGAATTGTCAACGGATCTACGGGAAAAAGTAGTTGAACTGTATAAAACAGGAAACGGATACAAAAAGATATCCAAGGAATTGATAATGCCAGTCAGTAGAGTTCAAATGGAAAATCAGGGGCTCTGTAAAAACAAAACTACGGTCAGGTACACCAACAAAATTTTTGTCCACAACTGCAGGAAAATTGTTTGGGATGTAAAGAAAAACCCACAAATAACATCAGCTGAAATACTGGACTCTTTGATAACTAGCGGTGTGGCTGTTTCAAAATGCACAATAAGAAGGCACTTGAAGAAAAATGGGCTGCATGGTCGAGTCGCCAGAAGAAAGCCTTTACTGTGAAAATGCCACAAAGTATCTCGCCTACAATACGCAAAACAGCACAGAGACAAGCCTCAAAAATACTGGAAAAAGGTCATTTGAAGTGATAAGACCAAAATTGAACTTTTTGGCCACAACCATAAACATTATATTTGAAGAGAGGTCAACAAGGCCTATGATGAAAGGAACACCATTCCCACTGTGAAGCAAATACTGGAGTCAAATTTGCAATCATCAGCTTGGAAGCTGCGCATGGGACGTACTTGAATGTTCCAACATGATAATGATCCAAAACACAAGGCCAAGTCAACCTGTCATTGGCTACAGCAGAACAAAGTGAATGTATAGGAGTGGCCATTTCAGTCTCCTGACCTCAATATCATTGAGCCACTCTGGGGAGATCTCAAGCGCGCAATTCATGCTAGACAGCACAGGAATTTACAGGAACTGGAGGCTTTTTGCCTAGAAGAGTGGGCAGCTTTACCATCTGAGAAAATAAAGAACCTCATCCACAACTACCACAAAAGACTTTAAGATGTCATTAACGTTAGAGGGGGCAATACACGGTATTAAGAAATAGGGTATGTAAACTTTTGATCAGGGTCATTTGGATGTTTCGTGTTGTCATTATGATTTTAAAAGCGAAAACATAGTAGTTTGACAATAAATGGTTTCACCCAACCACTAACCATGAGTGGAGAAACAGTTTTGGTGTTATCATTCATATTTTCTGAAAAAAGGCAAAGAAAGCTAAAATTTTGCCAGGGTATGTAAACTTTTGAGCACAACTGTAAATAAAGGAGTCACAGCAGCCCATAGTTGGTAACACATGATCCTCTAGGCCACGCGCACACGTTGAGTATTTGGTCAGTATTTTACCTCAGTATTTGTAAGCCAAAACCAGGAGGGGAACAATCAGAGGAAAAGTATAATAGAAACACTGGAAATAGAGAATTAACACTAGCACCATCAGCGACAGAGACTGAACTAAGGAACAGTATATAGGATATGAAGCTTACTGGCAAGTTTTGGATTCTGTGTGTGCAATCCAACAAAAGTGGTCTAACAAATAGAATTAAAAGTAGTTTGCACGGCAGAAAAAAATGGCCTACACTGCTGGCCGGCATGTGATGTCATTAAGCTATGGAGTGTAGCGAGTGCCAAAAATCTTCCAACGCGTTTCGGGGAATACATGGTTCCCCTTTTTTCGGGGAATACATGGTTCCCCTTTTTCTGCAGCGCAAGCAGGGACACCACCGTCTGGGGCTCTCCTGGCTCTGCGCAGATACTCCTTGATCCTCACCACTGAATAAGGATTTTCTGGACATCCACATCGAACTCTGCAAGAACGTTTGATGCCCTTCAACTCTGGATTGGAACGCAGCCACCGCAAGTAAATCATTAACAGTTGAGGCAGTATTGATCCCACTATCAGCTGTTTTGGACTGCATGTACTTTTATATCCACTTGCTAACGGCTTTCTCCCCACGCTGGGGCATCATTTACATGCATAAAATGTTGAGCTCATGGTAAAGGATTGACATTGTCTATTGTAGTACTTGTGGATTTGGACAGTAGTGCATGTGAAATATTTCCAATACCCCAATTGTACATTGGACATCTCACAGTGTGGGTTCAACACGTAGTGTATTATTTTGCACTGCTTCTGGTTTTATTTGGCATCACCAGTGGAAAGTGATGTTTCGTTATTCATCTTTTTGTATTTATCTTTTGCTAGATAATTGAAGGTTCTATTTAAAGGAGTACCGTTGCAAACTACTTTTAATTATATAATAGAAACACGTTACCAATTCTGCAATATCCACTCCTGGTTTTGACTTACAATAACTGAAGTAAAAAAAAATCAACAAATATCAACGTGTCTACGTGGCATTACTGGTGTTTGTGTGTGTGTGCTCAAAAGACTTAAAGACAGGAGAGAGTTGGCAAAAACAGAAAAACAAGAGAAAGGAAGAAGGATCTGCAGATAGTGAGGAGACAGTACATACAAATGACATGATTTATTATTGCATTTGTGCCTGTTTTTGGTCTAGTTTTCAGATTTTTGCATCTTTTTTGTGTGCACTATATTCATCTTTTCATTTGTGTCTTTTTTAATCTATTTCATGTGTTCATCTACTTTTTTTTCATGCTCGCCATTTTAGGCAGAGATTAGCATTTACAAATATTTTCGCCTGATTCATTATTTGCGTCTTCTCAAAAAGTTGCTAAATTTATCACAAATGTACTCCAGTCACCCCCATAATTGATTTATATGTTCTCCAGTTATAGTTATTTTGGTTCACATTTTGTAACTTTTTGGCTAAAAAGTTGCAAAAAAGATCATTTTTAACTTTGCGCCATTTTGAAGAATTTTGACAAAAAGCGTCATGTGAATACCACAAGAAAAAAAGAAAAGTGACTAAAGAATGCAAAAGGTGAAGGACCAGAAATCTATTCTGATTTATGCTATCATCTTCTACTCAGTAATATACTATTTCACCCCAGAGATTGGACTATCAGTGTGCAATTTTATTCAAATCTACATCTCTGTGAATTTGAGATATGTCACTGTTGCTGTCATGGGGTTTCCGCGACAGAGAGGAGCCAGAAGACTGCGGCATCTGATTTCTCCTACTTTTGCACTGCCTAGAAGCACTTCAACTGCATATTAAGTGGTGCAGGTTTCTTCTAGCAGTGCAGGGGTTAATATACAGTACTCCATTGAGAGCTCTTGGAAGCTTACCTGCCATAAGACTCTCAGCTGTTCACTGTTGGCCACTCACCACTCCTATATGAACTGGATTCTGGCGAGTAGGTGTTGCAAGAGTTAGCTTCATTGCTGCATTGTTTTTGGTGTGTTGTTTGAGAAGACATTTGATGGATTTATCTAAGACTGTTGCTAGGTTGTGGTTGTATGCAAATCCTCTCCTTCTCCTACTTTGGCTTTTCCAATCCTTCTTTCCCCGAAGTCTCCTTCTGTTTGCGAGTGCATTTCTTATAATTAGTATTTTACTTTATCCCTGTTCATAATAACTTGTAAGTCTGGTTGGTGTACAGCCATACACAGCAAGACACAGGGCCCCGGCATCTTCACCATTAGAAGTAATCCAGGGAACATGGATAGCTAGGGCAACCCTAGCGTTAGGAACAGGGAAGAGCCCCTGGCCCCAGGATTCATGATAACAGAGTCATGACTGTTGCTACACAAACTGTAGATTTAGACTTCAGGTGTCTGCCACTACGTGTCTTGCAGAAATAGATTTGCTACTCTGTGAGTTCCATTCTACTAAATAGACATATACTGAGTCTTTATATTTTTATTATAGTGAAAAGGTTTGTGGACATACCTGTGACTTCTGATGCCATTCTGTCAGTGGCATACATAGAAATCATGGGACCCTGTAGCAAAAGTTCTAGTTAGGCCCCCCTCCAAAAAAATAATAATTGGCGGGACGAAAGAAGAGCTTATTTCACAAATTTGCAACACTTACAAAGTAATTTTCCTCCCACTGAAGCACTAGATTTCCCTTTCACTGCACCCATAAAGTATGGTTCCAATAAAAATGTGTCCCACAAACAGTGTATGATGCACTCATATAGTATGATGCCAATAAAAGTGCCCCACAAATGCTGTATGATACCCCCATAGTGAATTCATTCACAGCACACACACACACACACGCACACACACACGCAAACACACACACACAGTATGATGACCCTAATGTCCCCCACATAGCCTTTCAAATATTATAATGGCCCTCACATAGCCCTCCAAATATTATAATGGGTCCCACATTGCCTTCCATATAGTATAATTCACTCCCCATAGTCCTCCATATAGTATAATAAGCCTCACCAAGCCCTCCATATAGTATAATGCAGCTTATAGTCTTCCATATAGTATAATGCACCTCGCATTGTACTCCAAATAGTATAATACACCCCATAGTCCTCCATGTAGCATAATACACCCCCATAGTCTTCTACATAGGATTATGCCCCCCATTGTCCTTCATACAGTATTATGGCCACCACAATGTTCTCGCTGATTAAAAAAAGTAAATAAATACAATACTCACATCTCCTCCTCGTTCTCCAGCTGCTCCGGTCTCTGTAGCTAGCGTTCCGAAGCATTGTCTTTACTACTCAGGACAATGGGAGTAATGAAGTAATTTCATCATGCCTGCTGCACTGAGAATTCAGATCTGAGATGGCAAGGTAGAATGATTGGGTAGGAAGTAGACAGCTCCCTCTTTCATCTTTGCTTTCAATTGTACCTGCATCCAGGATGCCGATACAGTCTTACATGCAATGCCGAGGTGGGGGTGGTTCTGGCACTGGCACCTGGCCCCCCTGGCTCACGAACACCATAGCAGCCATGTGGCCTGCAACCATTGGCGGTAGACCACTGCATTCTGTGTAGTGTGCAATGAGAAAAATTGGCTGAAAAGCAAAAAGTGACTACTCCACATGGTAAATTTAGTATTAAAAAATCTGTCAACTTGTTCCTGCTATTTAATCTGAAGACAGCATAATATGTCACTTACTAGGTTGTTTGTTGTGGTTTCAATAGAATCAGTGTTTTATTAGGAGGATGTTATCACTAGAGGACCATATGTCTCGAGCCATGTATTCCTCCTGCTTTGTATAACCCCCGCAGTCACAACTGATTAGCAGCTTTCGGCTGATGTGTCTTGTTCAGTGGTAGTCAAGTTTCAGTCTTCCTTACCTTGGCCATGTGTCTGAGCACTGAACATCCTGAACTTTTGGGCTCTCCATGAAGGTTGCAGTTCTGAAATATGACAGCATCACAGGTTAATGAGTTCCTTCACATTTGATTCTTGCCAAAAATTTGGCAGTTAATGTGCTTCTTTTTATCAACTTTTTTTGTGACCCCACTATTTGCAACAAAACTTTTGATGGTTCTGTGATCACAGATTAATATCTTTGCAACTTCAAGACTGTTGCATCCATTTGTAAGACTTTTAACAATTTTTTTTCTTTTCAGAGTATGGTAAATCTTTTTCGCCCATTTTGCTTAACCCCTTAACGACCGCCGATATGCCTTTTCATGGCGGTCATTAAGGGTACTTAAACCACAATGCTGTGGAAAAAGTGAATAGTGCCCCCCAGAGGCGCATTTTC
>VIAB01053815.1:3336-13684 GCA_009801035.1 Oophaga pumilio | reverse complement strand
GTTCGCCTCAGGCAGCAGAGAGGCTAGGTTCACCCCTGAGTGTTGCTATCATTGCACAAGAAAATGATCAAAACATTGCAATATGACATCATACGTAATAATCATCAATTTTGTTAGATTGTGGCACAAGGCATAAAGTCGCTGTAATGCAGTAGTCACCCAAAAATCCAAACATGGTGAATTTATGGTGAAATCGCATGCCAGTATGGACCACACGGTAAGTTAAATGCCACTGTGAATTGCACACTACGATTTGGTCACAATTTGGTTGTGTGTTTTTTGTAATCTTTTTAGTCTTAAAGTAAAGTTAACTTTATTTTGGGTCAAATATTCTAAAGGCAAAACAGAAACTTGCTTTGCATTGTGTCACCTGACCAAAGATACTGTGTGTCCCTAACCTTATTGTAATAAATAACCGCACATGGCAGGGTGGAGTAAAATCAATTCTCAGGGAGCCTCCCCCCACACCCTCCTGATCATTGCTTCATGGAACAGCTTCAGCTGATGATGATACAGACAGATGGACATTATGTAAATACCCTTTCCATCACCTGGCCATGACTTCACCCCATCTAAATTATTCCATAGACTTAACCATACTAATAATATTTATGTAGGGCTCAGAGAGGATTAGAGTGTTTTACATGTCGAGTATAACGTTACATAAGATTGAATTTGTGCAGATTTTAAGGCTTCTTTCACACCAAGTAGATGTGTATCTATAGGGACTCACACGTAGACATACTATGACTCTTTTCTGTATGAATCCCGATTGACTAAATTATATGATAGTAAGAATTCATGCAGATATCCATGCAACATGGTCTGAACATGGACCATAATGGGACTCCCGACCTGAGCGTGATAATTCTATGAGGCTCTTGTTTTTAGGCCAGGAGACCCACGGCCATTCTGTGTATTGCAGTCTGTGCTCGGACCATAATGCACGGTTGTCTTCATGAGCCTAACTATGATTTTCTGAAGATTAAAGATCCCCATACACTTAAAAGTTGGCCAAATCCACTGATTTTGATGTGGCTGACTGACAACCATTGGGGAGATCCTTTTGTACTGAGGAGAAAATAAGCCATTCAATGTGGTGTACAACAGCGACTATTATACCCTCTCCCCATTGAAAATACATTAACACTAGGCCGAGTCGGGTCCTGTTGTGGATGGGATTGTTGGAAAAGATAGCTGCAGGCTCAACAAGAGTTCTGCCTAGAGATCTTTCACAGTCACATATATGGCCACCTTTGAATGGGAGGTTTCCTAATCTCCACAGTTTGAGAGACATTCTCACATTACTCAAGTGTGTTTATTGATCACTTTTTTTGTCCATAGGCAGCAGTATTTAAGTAATACTGTAGAAGTGGTGGAGGTGATGTTCTACTCATTGACACTCCAAGTGGTTATGTAGAGCCCAGCTGCTCTTGGAATCTCATTTCCCAGAGGGATGCACCGAAGGTAATGACCACTAGAGGACCCAATATGCATACACACATCTTCACCAATCCCTAGAGCCACCAGAGGGAGCCTTTTTAAAGTATATAAGGATGGTGAAGACACAGAGTAGTTAGTTAGTCCGCTCAGAGAGGAGAGGAGAGAGGAGAGTTGTTAGTTCTCTTGGAGAGAAGCAAGTAGAGAGTGAGCTCTAGGAGCGAGCACAGATCAGTTAGTCTGCAAAGCCAGGTGCAGGACAGACGGAGAAGACTGATAGCAGCTCCAGGCAGAGCTTGGAAGTAAGAGAGAGAGAGAACAGCAGTTGTAGAAAGAACCTGAAATCTGCAGCTCCAAGCTTAGTTCAAACATGTGGAGGCTAGTACAAGTGGAAAGTAAGCCACTCCAGCCTAGTCAGAACTGAGTCAACCGAGTGCAGTTCAGTGAGCAAGCGTGCCGACGCTTTGAGAGCGGTGAAGAAAGAGAGGAAGCAGCTACCTACGGCCAGAGTGTGTATATGTGAGGGTCGAGTAGGACGAAAGGTGAGTGGAAGAGAAGAAGAGAGTGACAGAGGTGGAAATAGCATTGATAGCTTACCTCTACTCTGAATAACCGGACACCAGGTCCGAGCTTGCTGGATTCTTCACGACCAGTAGGAGATACCGGAGATCCTGGAGTACTTCAAGTTCCAGGAGCCCATGAGTGTTGATACATAACTGGGTCAGGAAGACAGGAGTCTGGCAGGTACCACCATTAGAGACTGTGTTCTTACCAATAGAAGGCCCTACACAAAGTCAGCCGGGTGTAAAGTTGAAGACAGAGTTAGACCTCGTTTCATACAGGTCAGAGACTCACATTACAGGAGTAAGGAGGCCCTACACATACTCAGTGGAAAGAACTGGACGTGCATCCTTCACCCTGCCAGTATCCCGGGATGTGCCTGCAAATCCATCAGTAAAGGTACAGAAAGAGACTTTTGTGTGTGTGTTCACATTATTACTCCTTCTGCCGAACTCCCCTCCTTCATGCTGCACCATGACACATCCTATCTACCCTGAAGGAACCCAGCCTTGCCTGTGGAAGGCTTAACACCTTGCTGCCCAATACCATCCCTTCAGCGGACCTATACAGCAGCACTGGTCACCCTGACCAGGCACCACAGGTGGCGTCACGAACATTTATACAAACCTTATAATCCCCTGTAAATATCCCACATTTAAGGTGAGCCCCAGGGCAGCTACCGTGACATCCCCCATAGAGATCGACGGGCTCGGTGCCGAGTACCCACAGGCCCTGGCGTGCGACTCATCTTCGTTTATTTTCTATTGCTGTTTGTTATCTGAAGATAAAACCCTCTGTGTCACAATCCATTTTTGGATGCGTGGCATCTCTGGTTCCACTATAATTTAAATGTAGCTTTTTTCCTTTCAGGTCAGCCAGGGTTAATGTCAGTTTGCCTTGCTGGCAGCTTGCTGCAACTGCAGAGTTGCTAGGTCAGCTGATGTGGGTGATGACCACTCCCACCATCCTTTACATAGTCACCTGATGCATCAGTTGACTGTTGATGATAATTATTCTATGGAGACCAGCCTTGCAGTTGCAGCTCTCTGGTGTCAGCTACTTCTGGAGTTTTGAGTCCTGTTTCTGTGTCCTCTGTGGTGTCGAGCTTGGAAGCGGAGTCTGGAAGCTAAGTGTGGTGTTTTTAGCTTGTCTGTCTCATGCTGGTCACAACCCCTTGTGTTATACCATCTGCAGTGGTGATGCTAGCGCCCTTGCCGGCCAGTGCACTAGTCAGGGCAGTACGAGGTGACAGCGACAGATGAAATTCATGACAGTGGTGGGGGGAAGGATCCACTTAGGGTGTTAGGGGAGTGCAGGGTCAGGTCAGGTTGGATCTCAGGAGGTTTCCCATCCTTCATTCTCTATTGGTAGGGTCTTCCTCTCCCTATTTCCATCCCATTGTGTGTGTGTCGTGCAGCCCGCTGACCGAACCCCTGGTGGGATCGTGACACTCTGAGGCTGCAGTTTAGCTTAGACAGCGTTAACTGTAATGTCTGGCACAGATTAGGGAGGGGGTGCTGAGAATTATTGCCAAGTTCATGAAGTGTCAAAGGTAGTTAGAGAAAGAGTGAAGAACTTACAGCATCGTTCACAGGCAATAGGCTGCTAGAGACAGTGTGAGCCTGTTACTCAGGGCAGTGGATTGCCAAAGAACCTTTCCGTGTGAATCCATCTATCAGCCTACAAACCTCGAGATGGACATCTGGGCCTTTGGGCGCACTAAGCCTGCGGAGCTGCAGGGAAAGATAGACTCAAACTCTCAGTAGGTGATAGAATCCGGGTGCACTGCTTGGGGTGGAAAAGAAATCCTACTGCTAGAGGAATTAGTAAGAGGGATGCTCTACCCACACCGAGAGCTGGGGCGGAAGTTAGGTCCAGCACCCGTGGGAAATACTGCAACTCGTTGGGTCTTACCCTATATGTCAGATTGTAATGACCGTAAGGTGCCAAGTAAAAGTTCAACTATTTTAATTAATTCAGTGTTCCCTGGATTGTTTGCTGCAAAGGTTTTGGAAGATGAAAGCTTGGAGCAAGTGGAGGCTTATGGGCCACAAGTAAGTGTCATACACCCCACACACACAGCAGCACACTGGGACTGGGACACGTTTTGTCTGTAGGGTGCCAGAGCATGCGAAAGCAGCAGCTCGACCATGGCTACCTCACTCAGGCACCTTAAAATACCATTGGCGTTTCAAACTTTAGCATGACGACAGGAGCAAGAGATGGGGCCAGAACAGTTACGAACCATAACTGTCTGGAGTGGCAGACACAGACAGAGGAGGGACACTGTGCAAGAACTGTACATGGACCCTTTGCAGTATAATATCCCTTTAAAATGCACTATTCCACCTTCTTTAGAGGTGTATTTGGGCGCTCTTACCTGCTGGGCCCACTCTGCGGCTGAACAGGTTGCCCCAAAGACATGTCCACCCCTGACTGTCTCCAGAGTAGGAAACCTCCTCACCAACTCACAATGCTTTGGGGTCTTAGAAAAGACATGGACAGCTCAAAACGGAAGTAAATTAATTCAATGGTTGCTAAATTCTGGAGATATTCAGTGCCCTACAAAGGCACAACACAGGGACACACAGTGTTTGGAGGTGTCTACCTGTCTACAGCCTCCGCGTACAAGAGCCATATGGCAGCATCTTAAGCTGTGTAATATGCTGTGTTATTTCATTATGTGGGTGTTTTTGTGTTGACACTTTTTTTTAATAAGCCCAGGAGTATTTTTTTTTTTAACAAGCGTGGGCACATATTAACCTTGTGCAGATTTACAGCTCGTCTGTGCAGTGCCTGGCAGGGAAATAATGGTAATTATCACTCTCCTTGGGAACAGCAGGCCCGCTCCTGGTATGCATTACATGCTTGTGTGCAAGTCTATCCTAGTTCCGGATTTTGAGACAAGCCATGCGATATTACAGCAACGATGATTCCACTCTACAAAGTGTCTTTGTTCCTGTCTGGAACGAATGGATTGGAGGCAGCAGGCTCATTTGTCATAATGCTCTGTAGAGGAGAGAGGTGCATCAAGGAGACAGGGATACGAGCTCCGCAAACTCCTGCTATACAATAATGCCTTGTGCCACACATGCAATCGAAATCTGCTGTACACTGGAATGATTATCAGCTTGGATGAGAGGAAGCAATTAACACCTTCCCCACCCCCACAGTTTTACATATATGTAGTACTGACGAAATAAGATCCCATACTACAGTAGTACATTATTAAATTTCCCAGAGGAGCATTGCACGGCGAATAAGCCTCCTTACCTCGACACGCCATAGCTGGTATGTCACTCTCCACAAGGAGAAACCTTACCCCTTAGACCCTAGTCCAGAGCCTCTCATCTAGCCAAATCAGATCTCATACTTTGCACTGACGAGGACCAATAGTCCGAAACACCGTGTCTGCAAATTGAGATATGATTTGGCTTTTATCCTAAGTCACATTACAAGACTCGTTAAAGGGTTGATTGTGACTTGTAAGATCGCTACTTCCAATAGGTGGCGCTATAGAGTTCAAGTCCTCTTTTTCTCTTAAGAGGCAATTTGCATACTAGTACATGAGAAGCGATGGGGAGGAAATAGGAGCTTCGGAAAATAGAAAATGATAGGACATCTACTGCTTGTGATTGAATATCATATACTGTGTACTCCTGCACTACTTTTACATTGCTTGCAGTTTCCATGACTGTGTCATTGAGGTCGACTTTCTGCTTTGTGTTAATATTCCTCAGACGGTTGTGAAATCCTAATTGATCTGACCCATACATATTAATACAACTTGAGAGACTAGTAAGAATGTAAGGTCGGTTTCGCAAGACCGAGTTTCACAGTCCATGTACTGACCACGGCTATTGGACTGGCCCCTAGTCTTCTGACCCTAACTCAACAACCTAATAGGCAGGACTCCAACACATTTAGGCTTCATTCAGACGTCTATTTTTCGCGAACAAGTGTTATCCGTGTTTTTCACAGATAGCACTAGTACATAGGACTGTCTATGTGGCCATTCACATGCCTGTGATTTTTCACAGACTGAGCGGTCCGTAGAAAATCGCAGAGACAAGTCTGATTTGAGGGTTGGATCAAAATCTGCAATGCAAGTCTATGGGCTAGTGAAAAAAATCAGACCGCACTTGGATGACATTTTCACGGACTGTCAGAAAGGAGGTGGAGAAACTTTTTTTTTTCTCCACTTACGAGAAAAACTGATGACACTCGGACTAAACTCTGATCAAAGTCTAATCAAAATAATGGCCCATTTTTCTTGCATGTGAGAAAAACGGATGCCTAAATGAGCGCTTACTATGATATAAGCCAAAAAACTAGGACAAATTGCATCTGAAAACTATGTCTGCTCAAAGATGCACCCAGTTTATTAAAAACATGGACACCTCTTAATAAATATGCTGCATATAACCCTAGTGGCCATTTTTTTTCCTAAAACTGCCATGCAGAATTCCAGCTTTGGTAAAATTTTCCCATAGTTCCTATTACTGATGTCAGTGTAAAGTGTATGGGGGGGCCTTAAATATGTAAGCAGTTTTGGCACACAGTTCTCAGCGCACACCCCAACCTCTTGTGCATAAAACCTATTATGATGCCTTTCTGCTGCACTCTTAGGAAATGTGCACAAAGTGTTTCTGGGGAACTTTTTGGAGCAGGTCTACTTAAAAATCATTGGAAATAGTGTGCTTTGTTTGCCGCTGCAAGTTTTGAAAAATTAAAAAATAAAGTGGATGTCACTCCAAACTGGTAACTGTCCAATCAGAAGACTACAAAAAGAAAGTATTCAAAAAAACTTCATGTGGAGAAAATCATTGAAAATTCTTCAGAAAACAGGTTCATTTCCTGAACGGATTTTTGCTTTGAAAATTTGTTTTGTGAACGCCTAAAAAAAAAAAACTGCACATATCTTTAAAGTAATGTGGACACTGTTCTGACACATGTTAACAGGGTTTCCAAAGACAGGCTTAGCTCTAGCCACTCTAGCAGATCCCAAGTGGTGACCTCGCTTTCACTCTTTAACCCCTGTACAGTATTCTGGACTTAATCAGGGACCCCTGGGTTGGGACAATGGAGTAGGCTGCTGGCCAGTGGAGCAAGAAGAAAAAGAAAGTAGGGATGACACAGGGGGTCGTTACCTGGAGGTCAAAATCAAGGTCAGAAGAAAAGCAGTAAAAAGGCTGATGTCAGAATGAGCACCAAATAGGCAGAACAGGTGGTGAGCAACAGGAGTGAATCAGAGGTAGTATATACTATAACCGGCAGTGGAAGACTAAGACTCGAGAAAATTAATAGTGAGCAGACCTGCCCAAGGTTCTATAAGGTGGCCAAGGTGGTAGTCGTGGCAATGGGCTGTACGGTTCCCACACCCTGGCGCCCCACAGATAAAACATAATGTCCCTTCTGCTGCAGGTGCAGCGTGCACAGCAGAACACTTGCAGTTACTGTCGGAGTTCCTTCCAGTTCTGGCACTTTGGCTCCATGTTTCCAAGTTTTATATAACACCTCGGAGTCATAGTTTTTTTTAAACAAATCAACTTGAGTTCCCTTTTGATAAGTAATCACCTTGGCAGCACAATTCACACAGAGCCATGTATCCTGCACTTTCCCTGGTTTCCGGGGCAGACTCTACTCTCCCTGTAATCTTTCTCTCTTTCCTCCTGTCAATCCCTGCAGTCTCCTTGGACAATTCGTGTCCCATCCAAGCCGCCGACATCACCAGCTCCCTGTCAACACCTCGTCCGGTTTAAATTGGGAAAGGTGCTGGGAATGCCATCTCCACTGTTCCCGCCCCGGTCATAGACCCCAGAAAGCTCCTGGGGATGGTCCTATTGAGCTGGTGCCCGACTGAACTAGTCTCCGCTTTGGACCCCTTACTGCCGTCGCAGCTTTATCCCCACAGCCAGTAACTGTCTGCTCCACTGCTTCTCACACAACCTGCCCTGGGCAAGGCTGCCCAGGCTTCTGCTCCCTAATCAGAAAGTGTCCTGACTATATCTCTCCCGCTGCTCAGCTGTATGGCCCCTCCCATTTGCTTAATCCCCATGCTGCCTGTATCTAGCTAACAGTCTATATTTCTAATGTGCCCCCCTCTATTCTAATCCCACTGTCACTCTATGCTACTTCTATCCCTAATTCTAAACATAATACATGACATTACAGTGCATAAATGTTACATTTCACAATAATACAATGAGGTGCGGCATGTAATCATATGAACAGCTTCCAGGGGAGAAGAGGCATGTGAGGTTCCCTGCCACCTCCTTACAGTTCACAGCAGGGAGAGATTCTAACAAGCCAATAATCGTTTTCAGGCGGGGCAGTACAACAAGTCCCAGAGGGCTATTGATTAGTCACCATATGATACAAGTAGAAACAGAGGGAAAAGGTACTGACATGAATATTACATTTACTCAACCTCTGACTTCAGGCTTTAGATGGAGCTGAGATTTCTTAATGTTCCAGACACAGCTGCTCAACTCACCGTTCATGGTAGCAGAAGAGAAAACAATAATTTGCATTTTGCAACTATTTACAGCAAAATAAATTATTATTTTTTTTATAGTATGAGGCACCAATATATTCTCTCAACACATTGACTACATTATTGGCATCTCCATATTACAAATTCTCTTTCATTTCTTACTAGTTACAAATCCTATGTCGGTTTGCTCGAAAGGCCGAGACTAATGTTATTCTTTGCCATCCGACTGTTTATAGAGATTTGCCCAAAGGAAGGGATAACATTTTCTTGCAGATGGTCCCTTGAAACCTTTTTTTTTCCACTTCCAGTTGTGGCCCATGACTGTCTAAGAAGAGGAAACTTTGTAACACGCGACAATTCTTTCGAGAAATTTATGGTCCTGGAGGGAGAGCCTTTAAAGGCCAGTGCATCTGTGAACAGAGCCATTGCTTAGGAGAACACTTCCTCTTCACTAATTCTCCACTTTGAAGCTGAGTGACTGCCTTGCAGTCTAATAATACCACTGTCCCCTTGTTAAAAGCCACAGCTCATTGCCACCTTTCTAGGTTTCTGTCACTTTGCTTCCCTCTCCTTAACCACTCAGCCTTGTGTGAATCTCTCCCTGCTGTGTCTGTGCTGACCAAGTGGTATGATGCTTGGTTGCTGCAGAACAGGGCACATAAAGGACACACATTTCCCAGGACACCACCACAGGCCTTTTTTTAGGATTGCACGTTGACATTGCAGATTTTCCCAGAAAGTTTTTTCACAAACTGCTAACTGGTTATATTTATTATCTGCAGGTTCCACGAGTGGAGAGAGTATGTGGATCCTCCTGGGAAGATATTTAATTAGCATATACCTCTTGGGGCTGTCAGACGTTGATGTATTGGTGTGTGGTTTGCAGGTTTGCAGCAGCGGCATCTCAATGGGAAAAATTCTTGTTACTTATTTATTGGGGGTGGATCTGCTCTATATATGTTGCACTGCAGTAAGATTGTGTCTTCCTCTGCAGCAGAAATGTATCCGCTACTGTGCAGCTCAGGATCTCGCATGTAAAGAGGACATCTCCTCTCTTCTCACCGTGCAGCTAAGTGCGGTCTATTGCTCCTCGTTATCAGCTATTTCGGTCCCCGAAGAAGCTGTGACTGTAATATTCTCCAATAGGATGTGCAGAAAAAAAATCCCTGTCCCCATGATCACAATTTTATGTCCCATTTCTGAGAAATGTTTGGATCCACATGTGCGACTGGTCTTCACGCCGACTGCATTAAAAGGAAATATTATCATTTGGGCTCGTGCAAACGACCGAATAACTGGTTTTCACGGATAGCTCTAGTCGCCATGTTATTCTATGAGGCTGTGCATATGTCCAAATCAGTCCCAGGAAAAAAATCGCAGCATGCACAATTGGCCTCCGAGAATCGGATCGCACTCAACCATTCAACTCTATGGGACCATGCCAAAAATCTGAACAAACTCGGATGTCGATTTTCATGGATGACGTTATAGAAAAGATGGAGAATCTTTTTTTTTTTACTCCCCACCTCTGAGAAAATCTGATCACACTCTGATCAAAGTGTGATTAACATAATTGGACCGATGTTCTCAGATGTGGAGAAAACGGTCATCTGCATCCGCCCTTATTGTGCACTATTGCTACTGTATCATTCTATGGAAAAGGAACGTCTAAAAAATCCTCTTATTTTCAGCTACAAGTTTTCATCCATATTGTCGTGTCTATACTATCGATGTGTCCTTTTTTTTCATCCATTTTTAGACAGCAGTTAATCAAATTTACAAGACAAATGCCATTTCCTATGATAATAAGCAGGGCAGGCTCCAGGTTTTTATGGGCCCCGGGCGAAAGAG
>VIAB01053795.1:2130-13694 GCA_009801035.1 Oophaga pumilio | reverse complement strand
AGCCTATCCAGGCAGGCTGCCTGGATAGGGTAGGTGATTCAGTGGAAGAAGTGTAAGATGTGGGGGAAAGGACCCTCAGCTGACCGATGAAAATGGGGGGTGCCTAGGGACATAGTGGTGTTGGGAGCAGGCCGGGCCTCTGAGGCACAGGGATGGTGTGCAGACCCCCCTTCATGGACACGGGGATGGACAACAGCCTCCGCTGCAGGGGCCCGCAGCAAAAACCCTCCCTCGGGGGTCAGGGGCTGAGGTGCACTCACCCTCTCTGGAACGTTAGTCGAGCCCTTCCCGGGACCACTGGATGCTTCTACTGGTGCGTCCGCTGCTGATGGCAAATGACGCTCCAGCTCATACTCGGCTTCCGGCATTGGTTCCTCCTGGTCAGTCGTTGTTTCCGGTCCCCACTGAGTCAACAACATTGGTTTCGGGTAACTAGAATCCTCCTCCTATTGTCACGACAACGACTCCGCTTGCTGTTCTGGCTCCGGCAACCGCCGGTCCTGCACTGGAGGCCGCTCCAGGAGTAGGTGAATAGAAACTTCTGCTATGTCCTCCCACGATCTGCCAGGCCGATTCTGCTGTTCTTCCTGCCACCTACTCCACTCAATGTGGCCTATGCCTCGACAGCCACGGGTGCAGGAGTGCTCCATTAATGCCGGTCCAAGATCACACAATGGCGCCGTGCAGCTACACCCAGGTTTTCCTTTTGGGCCCAACCCGTTTCCAGGTGGGGACGACTCCGACAGCTCCACCCATTTGCTGTAATTCTGTAGGGGAGGGCGAGGTCTTCTTTTCTTCATCTGCACCCACCAGGGGCGGACCGGGGAATATCGGCAGGTAGATTTGGCGCCAATGCGGTACTGAAACGCCCATGAAGGGTGAGGTCCATGTTGTCTTCTTCTTCCCCAACGCCATTTCCCGCTATCTTTATGGCCGCCATCTTAGCCAGCACAAAGTCAGATTCTTCCAGGGTTTTAGACAAGTCCAATTTATTAGTCACGTCCGGTATTTCAAAAACATCCACAAAATCTCCTTCCAGTTTTCTGAACACAACAATCACTTGCACATCTTCTTTGCCATTCTCCAAGGGCACAACAGTAACATTTAAGTTACTTGTCATTTTCAGGGCATCAGTTCCACTTGGATTCAAAGTTTCGGTCACGTCCATGTTGTCTGCCACTTGCAGAGCATCACTGCTTCTTTCCTTTTCAGTTTCAATCACATTGGCTTCACTTGCAGCCTTCAACACATCATTCTCTATGGCCACAGCAATTACACTCAAATCATAATCTTTTCTCTTCGCGGTTCCTCCGCCTTGTGAGGAAGTCGGATCCTGCCGACTATGCCAAGCGTAAGAGAGTGCCAGGGGTGTAGTCATGGCTGAGTACTCAGGTGTATCTGAGCCCTTGCCTCCTCTTACATGAAAACGGCATTCTTCTACCAGCATACCTGTATCTTCTCTAACGGCACCATCAGGGACTCCTCTGCTGTGCTGGGGACCTTCTGTAGTTGGTTTCGCAAGAACTGACACACAGTCTGATTCCAATGCAAAACGAAGAACTTTACTTGAGTCACTTTGCAGCACATTCTCGTCAGAAACAGCAACAGCATCAGTTTCCACACAGTTCACATCCTGCACTTTCCCTGTACTTCCTTCCACGTCCTCCAGTACATTAAGGGGTAATAGCGCCTTAGGCGGTACCGCAGCGTTCTCCTTGTCTAGACTCACTACCTCTGGGGATTCCCTCATCCGTTTCGCCCCGGATCTGAAAACATCTGCCCATGCAATGACCTGCCACATCTTGAACAATCTGAGCCCTGTACTTTCTGGACCGCTTCCTCACTTCCACTCCAGGCTGTTGCAACTTTGCTGCTGCACACTGTCCTTTTGTCCCTATGCGACTCTGAATAGCTGGAACTACTTCTTTCAAATGTTACGTGACTGCTGAGGCATCCTGGGCCTATAGCCCATGTGGACTGTTCGGGCACCCAGCCCTTACTGACTAAACTCAGAAAACGTTCCTACCTTACCACACAGCAGCCCATCCTATGTTTATCCACTTCCTATACTAATTCCTAATCTATATTCTAACTTAAAGCTCTATATATTATAATGCCCCATCTAGTGGCCAATACTAATAATTACACTTACCCTATAATGAGCACAAATACAATACTGCGGATATAAATTACAGTGCAAAGAACATGTAATCAGTTATACATATTTACATGAATGGTAATACACGTATTAGTATAGCAGTGCCATTATATATAGGTGGTAATAAATATATTCATGTAGAAGAACCACAATCTAGTAATAAGTACACATTAACTTATATTATACAAGAACATATGGTACCATTACCATCTAAAAAGGAAAGATAGAGCAGCAACATTATTCAATCCCCTTACACTTAACCCCTTTATTCCCGAAGGTGGTTTGCACGTTAATGACCAGGCCAAGTTTTACAATTCTGACCACTGTCCCTTTATGAGGTTATAACTCTGGAATGCTTCAACGGATATTGGCGATTCTGAGATTTTTTTGTGACATATTGTACTTCACGTTAGTGGTAAAATTTCTTCGATATAACTTGCGTTTATTTGTGAAAAAATGGAAATTTGGCAAAAATTTAGAAAATTTCGCAATTTTCAAACTTTCAATTTGTTATGCCCTTAAATCAGAGAGTTATATCGCACAAAATAGTTAATAAATAACATTTTCCACATGTCTACTTTACATCAGCACAATTTTGGAACCCAAATTTTTTTTGTTAGGAATTTATAAGGGTTAAAATTTGACCAGCGATTTCTCATTTTTGCAACACTATATTTTTTTTAGGGACCACATCACATTTGAAGCCACTTTGAGGGGTCTATATGATAGAAAATACCCAAAAGTCACACAATTCTAAAACATGCACCCAAAATGGTGCTCAGAACCAAATTCAAGAAGTTTATTAACCCTTCAGGTGCTTCACAGGAATTTTTGGAATGTTTTAAAAAAGAACATTTAACTTTTTTTTTTCAAAAAATTTACTTCAGATCCATTTTTTTTTAATTTACCAAGGCTAACAGGAGAAATGGGACCCCAGAAGTTGTGCAATTTGTCCTGAGTACGCTGATACCTCATATGTGGAGGGGAACCACTGTTTGGGTGCCTGGCAGAGATCGAAAGGTAAGGAGCGCCGTTTGACTTTTCAAAGCAAAATTGGCTGGAATTGAGATTGGACGCCATGCCGCGTTTGGAGAGCCCCTGATGTGCTTAGACAGTGGAAACCCACACAAGTGACACCATTTTGAAAAGTAGACCCCCTAAGGAACTTATCTAGATGTTTGGTGAGCACTTTGAACCCCCAAGTGCTTCACAGAAGTTTATAACGTAGAGCCTTAAAAATAAAAAAATCATATTTTTTCCACAAAAATGATCTTTTTGCCCCCAATTTTTAATTTTCCCAAGGGTAACAGGAATAATTGGACCACAAAAGTTGTTGTGCAGTTTGTCCTGAGTATGCTGATACCTCACATGTGGGGGTAAACCACTGTTTGAGCGCATGGCAGAGCTCGGAAGGGACATTTGACATTTTCAACGCAGAATTTGAATTGGCTGGAATTGAGATCAGATGCCATGTCGCGTTTGAAGAGCCCCTGATGTGACTAAAGAGTGGAAACCCTCCAATTCTAACTCCAACCCTAACCCCAACACACCCCTAATCGCAACCCTTACCCTAACCATAACCCTAACAACAAACCTAACCCTAACACAACCCTAACACTAATCCCAACCCTAACCCTAACTTTAGCACCAACCATAACTTTAGCCCCAACCCTAACCTTAGCCCCAAACCTAACCCTATCTTTAGCCCCAACCCTAACCCTAGCCTCAAACCTAACCCTAACTCTAGCCCCAACCCTAACCCAAGCCCGCACTATCAGTCATCCTGTGGTACACATCAAGCAACATCAGGTCCGTAAGTTGGGCAGACGCATTCTTTCCTCTGGTCACCCCTACATCCGATCCATCAATTTTTGGAGGTGTTACTGCCACCGTCGTGTTACTAAGTCTGGCCCATCCACCATTTTCCTTGCTTGTGCCTAACGTAGGTCTGTCAACTCTAGAGAGTGCCTTCTCCTCATTATTACCTCCCACACACAGTAATTCAACAGACACTTTTCCCTTTATCCACCAATCCCACAGTGCTTCCAAGTCCCGGCCTATTACCATAGGATACAGTAAGTCCATGACTACACCCACTTTGTGGTACGTGGAAACCACAGCCGTGTCAATGAATAGGACAGCTGTTAAGAGACTTTTAACGTCCCCACCTGTGGCATTCACTCTTGCCCCCATCCCAGGTGACACAATGCATTCAGGAGGGGTCCTCAGTAAAGACGCTTTACTTCCTGGGTCTATCAGTCCCAACACACATTCTCCATCCAGCCAGAAGGGGCTCTGTCTTGACAGTTCATTGGCTAAGCAATCCACAGTACAGCATGGACCTACATAGCATGAACTTCGCTATTCCCGGCTACAGTCCAATAGCACGTTCGCCGCTGCCCCTTTTTTGTCCACCGCCCCTTTTTGGGTCACCGCCCCCTTTTGGACCATTATCCTCTTTTGGTCTACCACCCCCTTTTGGGACTCCGCCCCTTTTTGGGAAACTATTCCCTTTTGGGATACCTCCCCTTTTGGGACTCCACTCCTTTTGGGGCAACTACTCACTTTTGGGATACCGCCTCTTGGGGTACACCCCGTGGACTCTCTTCGGCACTCTCAGACCCCAGTTCACATAGTACACTTATGTCTCTCGCTGGGCTTGTACTCGCCTTTTAAAAGTTCGTATGACCTGGTTCACACTGTCCTCTTACAACACCCCACCAGCTCCTGCTGCAGCCACAAACTGCTGGCACCTCTGGCTGCCGATCACAAGCTGCTGCTGCTGCTGCAACTGCAGCTCCTGCTGCTGCAGAACCTCTTGCTGCAACTGCAGCTCCTCTCCACAAGGCTCTGCACAGCTCCGCAACGCAGACTTCATGGACCCTCCGATTCACAGCAAATCTTCGTAAACCCCACCGAGTTACCACCAGAAGCTTGTAATCTTCGTGGACATGCAGATCCACAGCAAATCTTCGTAACCCCGCCGAGTTACCGCCAGGCGCTTGTATTCTTCGTGGCCCCCGCCGAGCCACAGCAAGCTGTCCTGAAAAAATGTTCTTGCTTCCTGGTCCGTGTCCGCAGTCTAGCACCATATGTAAGATAGCGCTTACTGCATGTGTTAGGGGACACTCGCTTAGCAGTGGGATGAAGGAACACAGGCATGTTTTCTCCACAAAACAGTCTATTTGGTTTATTTAGACATCATAAACTGCCATGTTACACATCACACACATAGTCCATAGCACATACTGCACATACACGGCCTCTCCATGTGCTCTTCAGGAAGTCCGTCCACTCATTGGACCTTCCAACATACAAGTCTTCAGGTCCATGGCCTCTCCATGCGCTATTCAGGAATCCGATCCTACTCCCAGGACCTTCCAACACACAGGCCATCAAGGACCTTACACACCGACCATGTGACAAAACCTCGATCACATTATAACACTGTAGCCACCCCCATAGATGTGGTTAGTCAGTCCCGCCCAGCTCTCCGACTAACCCTGTAAGCCCCCCCTTACAAAATATACAAAATTCAAGGAACTACAGGTCCCAGCACAACAACATTATTTCGGGCTTACAGAGCAGAAGACATCTTCTGGCTCTGCCACACATACCGGCCATTCACAATCATGCTGACACACCATCATAATCTCAGATATGCCTGCGACTATCATGCAGTCCGGTGGTCTCAATACACCTACATGCGTATTCTGAGACTATTAAGCGGCCCCAAGCTGTAACCTGTTTCACTGCCTCACACTATCTATCCTATCATCTATCGTAAATGCAATATAACGCAATGATGCAGATTTGTACAAATCTGTAGCATGATGTTATATTGAGTTTGTTTGCTAAACGGACATAAAAACACTGCAGTCAACATTTGCCTGTGCATCTCAACAATTGGATACTTGCAAACGCATGCCTATTTTGGCATGCGTTTAGATGCGTTTGTTGAATGTAAGCCTATGGAGGCGTTAACGTCTCCGTTACATTGCGTTTTTGCTGCTGTCAAATAGATGCGTTAGACAGTAGAAACGCTATATGAACCTGCTCTTAAAGTGACAGGTATTATCTCCTTTAAGGACAATAAAAGCACAAATAATAATGTGATCTTGGTTAATTGGGGTTATCCATCCAGGACCTTTGTATTTTTTTTTCTTAAGGGGCTAAGAATTCACAGGCAAGTATTTAACTACCTGCTTGTTCTGCCTGGTGCCGATTTGTGATAACAGACGCTCCTGCTGGTCATTCTGCTTAATTTGACCTCACTGTTGAGAGAGGAGAGGGTAATGCTTCTCATGATTTCAGCATGTATGCAGAACAAAAAGTCAACTATTTTCTTATTCCTCCCATTAACCAAAAGCACAATATTGTTAAAGATATTTTATCTAATAGAATGGATCTGGTATGTACTGGGCAGCTTTACATTGTAATTTAAAAGAAATATTATTAACAAGTTTGCATTAATACTTTAATTCATTACTTGTAAAGAAATTTATTTTTTTCTGTTTATAATTATTATTTATGAAACAGTGTGATCAGCAGTGCTAAATTGGTGTGATTGGGGTGTGGATATGGGTGTGACTAGTTGTGAAATTGGGTGTGGTCAGGGGCGAAGCCTAAAATTTGCTGCGGCACATGGGCAGTAACTATCGTGTTATTTTGGGTTTGTGTAATATTGCTATATTTTTGTTTCCTGTATTAGTGTGGTAATTGATAGAATAATAACGGTGGGGGGGTCGTGGCCAAGGCACAAACGAGAGAAGACGCATCTTGAAAGAGCTCCTGCTCCTAGGCCTTAATAAAGTAAAATTTCAGGGTTTTATAGCCAACCTAAACTATCCCTGATCCCTCATCGAGTTCCTCTGCTCGTTAAAGAGTTGACAGACACAGGAAGAGAGGTTTGAGGTGAAGCTGAAGAGGAATTGTGGACCGACTGCAATCGGGCTCATAGGAAGACAGAGACGGACTTCCTCTGACTGGCTGGAGAGCTTACCTCAGAAGAAGCCCCTGTCCTCAGGTGAGAGATGAGCCGGGATCCGGAAGCGACGAGGAAACGGCACGTAGCCTGCACAGTGAGGAGGAGAGGTCGTGAGCTGTGACTAAGCGTGGGAGAGGAGGTAGTTACGGCTTCACAAACTTGGAGTTAAGTCTCACTAATTTTCCTGTAGTATGGGTCATCTCTGGAGAGCAGTCACTTACTTCCACCCTTTTTTCTGTCACTGGCGGCCGCGGTGCGAGTGGGGAGGTAAATCTCCCTTCCCTGCTTTGGTGCCAAAATTCGCCATTTTACACGACACATAAGGTGCTGGGATTGCACAGCCTCCTGTGCCACTCCTCCTGCCGCTTCATTTCTCTGCCTACTCTGGACTTTATTTGAGGCACTTTAACACTCTATAAGCACAGTGCTCTGGAAAGCCCTCTGGCACAATAAGAGTCCATAAGCTTTTTTAAATCACTTCTTTATTAAACTTTGAAGGTATTTTCTTGCATTTTGTTTTCCAATAATTTTATTGAACTTTCAATTTTCCAAAGGGAGGGAAGAAAGAGCATGGGAACAGGGGAGGAGGGGAGGAAGAAGGGAAAAAAGGGAACAAGGAGGAAGCAAAACAGGTATACAGCGACAATGCATATGTGACACAAAATAAAACATTTTTACAATTTAAGAAGTGATAGTTTACACTAGAAAATGAACAAAGTCAGATACACAAAATAATCAAGTACATTCCATAAATTAAGGAAACAATTCCATCCATTTGGACCCTTTTTAAAAAACTTGCTATAACAATTATTAACTAATGCTAATTTGTATTCAATAGATTTATGAAGTCCAATTTTGTTAATTATATCTTGGAGAGAGGGCGGTTCTGATTTTTTCCAATAAAAGGCAATGCTGTTTTTCGGCACCAATATGATGTGAGTAGTCTCAAAGGTGGGTCAATTTGTTCATGGTTTAGAGTAAGAAGGACCAATTGGGGTGTCAAGAGAATGTGCTTAGAGGAAATAGTATTAATAAGGCCCGAAATTTTCCTCCAGAATGGCCGAACCTTCGGGCATTGCCAGAAAATATGTAAAAGATTGCCATAGTGACCGCAACCTCTCCAACAATTTGGTGAATGAATCGGATTAATTTTGGATAGCCTGGCAGGAGTAAAATACCACCTTGTGAGTAGTTTATGATGTGTCTCTTGAAGGGACATTGAAATAGATGATGCATAGGAAAGCGAACAGGCATATTCCCAATCTGAGGGATCGAAGGTTAAAAGGAGCTCAGACTCCCATTTAATCATGTTATGGGTTTTAATGAGTTCAGTGCTTGAACCATTGATAGATATAACTAAGGCTCCAAAAATTTTGTGGTCTAATTTACAGATAAGGTTCAAAACAGGTTCAGATATTCGAGGGTGAATTTGCAGGAAAGCGTTAATTTGATCTTTGAGAATAATATAGTGGAAGAAGGACAAAGAGGAGGAGTGGAAATGCTTTCTAATGAAAGAGTAAGGGTAATAATTTGTGCCATCATAAATATCTCCCAATTTTTTAATATCATATAGTTCCAAATAGGGTCCAGAGTTAAATTATTGGATTTGCAGATAATAGATAATAGATAGAGGAATATTTTTGAGTATATCAAACTTTTTACAACCTTTATTTGGTTTTACAAGCCTCCTCCAGGCTTCGATGGAGGACTGGAAGATGGGATGTGAATTAGAAGGAACCCTCTTATATAGAAGAAAACCCAGAACTAGCAGATGGGGAGGCTTATTATTGTTTAGGAAGAGTTCCAAATCATACCAAGCTGGTGGGTCTTTATGAGGCCACCATAAACAACTTTGCTTGACCAAGTTTTAGAAATCATAGGCAGAAATGTTTGATAACCCAGCACCACCATACAATTTATGTTTGCATAGTATGTTATTTGCCACTCTAGCTTTTTTCATGCCCCAAATAAAACAACTGAGTAAGTTTTGTAACCAGCAAGGAATGAGGAAGAGATTTTTAATGGGAGAGACCTGAACAGATAGAGGATTTTTGGTAGGATATATGACTTCACAGTCACAATCCTACCCCACCAAGATAACTCCCTATTCCCTAGCAAATGCAAATCCCTACTAATGGTATTGGAAAGTATCTCTAAATTTGTAGGAATGAGAGAATTAATATATTTAGTAAACCTTAGGCTCAAATAGGTTAAATGGTCATCAGACAAGCTCTAGGGTGAGATCGTTCCAATATCAGCCAACTGAGTGGGACAAATTAAAACTAAGGACTTTGGATTTGGTATTATTGATTTTAAAAAAAGAAACTTTAGAAAAAAGTTGGAGTTAGGTTTGGAGGGTAAAGGTTGAGTCACGCGGATTAGTTAGAGTAAGGATTATATCATCCGCGAAAAGCCCAACTTTATACTCCCTGGTTAATGACTTTATCCCCGAGATTCCCAAATTGTTTCTAATTAGTTGCGTTAGTGGCTCGATTGCCATGGTGAACAACAATGGCGAAAATGGCCAGCCTTGTCTAGTGCCGTGTGTAATACTGAAAGAATAAGAAAGGTAATTATTCGTATAGATTTTTGCCTTGGGCTTGGAGTATAAGGCTAATAATCTGGATAAGAAAAGAGCATGAATTCCAAATTTTTGAAGGCCTGCACGTAAATATGACCAGTTATGACGATCGAATGCCTTTTCTGCGTCTAGGGAAATTACCGTGGCACTTAGTCTTTGGGAGGTGATTATTTTTATTAAATTAACAAGCCTCCTCATTCCGTTCGATGACTGTCTATTTTTAATAAAGCCCATTTGATCATTAGAGATCAAATTGGGAAGGAACTGGCTCAATCTATTAGCTAAAATTTTGGCATAGATTTTCACGTCCGTGTTTATTAGAGAGATTGGCCGATAGCTGCTAACATTGCTTGGGTCAGAATTGGGTTTAGGTATAAGGACTATAGTGGCTTCCAGCATATCTTCAAGAAAATGACCTAATTGAGAGGCTGCATTACATATTTTTTTCTAACTGAGGGGCTAAAAGATTACCAAAGGATTTGTAATAATCGTTAGAGAATCCGTCGGGTCCTGTGGATTTAAAAGGTTTTAGTGAGTTAATCACATCCAACATCTCTTTACTACTCAAGCGGGAAGAAAGATGACCAAGGTCTTCTGTACTTAATGTTATTAACGAGAGGAAAGAAGCAATATCTCTTTCAGTTGGCTGAATCTGTGGAAGGGTTTGTTATATGTTGTATAAATCACTAAAATAATCTGTGAATGAGTTTGGATGAATAAGGAAAACTTGTTTAGGGGTCACAATCTTATCTATCCGGTTTCGAATTCTAAGCTTATTGAGTCGGTAGTTCATGTACCTACTGGGGCGATTAAGGGAAGTATGTTGTTTAAATTTGGAAGATTTCAGGGCCGAATCATAAAAGGAGAAAATAGTTGATTTCAATTCTTGAGATTAGAAAGATCAGATTGTATGATGGGGCATGGGTTTGATCTGGAGGTTTGGGCTAATTCCTTATCTCTAATAGAGGCCTGAAGAGACATGATTTTATTTCTATTAGTTTTCTTAAACCTAGAAGACATTTGGGTCAAAACTCCTCTCTAAACTGAGAGAGAAGAGAGAATGGTTTAAGGAGGGGTGTATCATTTTCTTTAAAGTAGCTGTCCAGTGCTGTAGCTATTTCTGTTTTGATATTTGGATATTGGAAAAGGGAGGAGTTACATTTCCACAAGAACTGGGAATTAATTGGTGCTCCAACTACTATCTCTCCCACGACTGGTGTGTGGTCAGAAACAGTTTTAGGGAAAATAGCAACCGAGACAAATTTGGACAAAGAAAATATGTCAGTTAAAATTAGGTCTCTTCTTGACGCTGATTGATGAGGGGCTGAAAAGTGGCTGTATTCTCTTGAAGTTGTATTTAAGTACCGAAAGACATCAAATAATTATTAGGAGTTGTGGATTTGTGTCTGTTTAAAGCGGTAGAATCCAATGTGGCATCTGAAACCACATTAAAATCACCCAAAATTAATAAGGTACCTTTCTTGAGGGATTGTATCTTTTTATGCAGTTTATTCAAAAATTTAATTTGTCCTTTATTGGGAACATGTATATTTACAATAGTATAGGTGTGGAAGTTCAGGTTACATACTAGGATATGATAATTACCCTTACTATCTATGAATTCATTTAGTAATTCAAAGGAAGAAGAGTTTCGAATCATGGTAACAACTCCTGCCTTCTTTTTTGAGTTAGAGGACTCAAAAATGTTTGGGTAATTCTTGTCTGAAAAGTGGGGATGATTATTCTCTTTAAATTTGGTTTCTTGTAAACATACTATGTCGTGATGTAACCTACTGTATATACTCGAATATAAGCCGACCCGAGTATAAGCCGACCCC
>VIAB01053788.1:0-13697 GCA_009801035.1 Oophaga pumilio | reverse complement strand
CTCACTTTCCTGAAAATGTAAAACTTTTATATCCAAAAATACAGTAAACTAGATAGAGTCCTTAATTCATTGTCCAAAGAACATCCTCATAGGTTCATAACTGTATTCTACATTATACATAAGAAGATTCCATTATTCCGCCAGATAATGGATGAATTATTGTCTAAGAAGGATTAAAATGAATAAGAACTTAACATTTATGGAATTAAAGACAAGACTAGCCAACAGCCACATCCCATTACTCTATCTTACCGTTAGGCGTGACTATTTCATTACATGTCTTCATCATAGCCATGAAGACCTAAGTTGCAGCCAATATACATACTCAAATATCCAACCCAAACTAAAATTTGCCAAACTTGGTAAATATTAAGTGACATACTACACTATATCAGTAATAAGATCCAAAGGAGTCTTTGAAATGGTTGACCGCACCTATTGGTATGTCTAAACCAGGTTCTGGTCTAATCGTTGTTGCCTTTTTTTCTAGAGACAGTTATATGAAGAACTGTTTGGCTCTTTGATTGCATGACGTTATACAGAAATAACAATAATCTAGACAGTGGCTTATAATATTAAGAGCAATTTCAGAGCTGTTTATTAGCCTTGGCTTCTGCAAAGTAATCTATTCTTAGTCCACTAATAGTGCTTCAACTGTATAAACGCTAAAATCATCAATTTACATTAATTTAAATTAGCAAGAAGGGCAATTATGATTTTATGAGCTGAATGACTGATAGAAAATTTGTGCCAAGTAGACAAATTTTAGTTCCTACAGTAATAGTTCTATTTCACTTAGACTTTTTGTGTTTGAAGGCTTCAGCTTGCCCGGGTGATTTTTGATCTTTAGTGTTCTTTGCAAAATTTGCTAGGAGGAAGATTGCTTGTGATCATTTAAAAAAAATAAATACAAAAATTATAATTACCACTTCAATAACAAATGAAGAAAAAGTTAAAAATGTTTTTAATTTTTTTTTAGAAATGCAGCCTTATTATCTTACAAATGAGGACTAATTGTTTTGAAAGTGTGATGGATCCATCACACTTTGTGATGTGTACCTTGGTTACCAGCTCCCCTGCAGCAGCACGCTGGTATCTAATGTACACATGGGGTTTCCAGGCGCCGCCCAGCAGGAGACCAATGTTCAAAAAAATGTCCAGGACATTCAGCGACGATCAGCGATACCCGGCAGGGGGACTGATCGTCGCTGAATGTCACACACAGCGATATCGCTGGGGAGATCGCTGTTGCATCACAAAACTAGTGACTCAGCAGCGATCTCACTAGCGAGATCGCTGTGTGTAACAGGGGCTTTAGGGGCACCTTCCCAGCCGGTGGCGGAAGACCGTGTGTTATGCTGCCTTGAAGAGACTGTCAGCGTCAACACAGTCTGTGATTCAGAGCCGGCAAGGTGCAGACAAGCCGCAGGACCTTGCGTGGCGTCACTGTCATGTGTCAGGGACACATGACCAGCTATGGAGCGCACAAGAGACCAATATCCTACGTGTTTAGGAATACTTCCGATTCCTTCGTCAGGTGATTTTTGATCTTTAGTGTGTCTTTGAAAAATTTGCTATGAGGAAGATTGCTTGTGATCATTTAAAAAAATAAATACAAAAATGATAATTACCACTTCAATAACAAATGAAGAAAAAAGTTAAAAATGTTTTTAATTTTTTTTATAAATGCAGCCTTTTTATCTTACAAATGAGGACTAATTGTTTTGAAAGTGTGATGGATCCATTTTGGGCTAATCCTATCAACATAATGGGGTCAGAACAGTTAAGCTGGAAAAGTAACCCTAAAAATACATGTTGCAAAATTTTGGACAGCAGACATGGTCCCCAATTTTTCTGTGTAGGACATAATTATCACGCTGTATTTGTGAAATGAAAAATGGTATTCAATGAGTGTTCTGTATTTTGAAAACAAGATTAAAAAAAGTAAAGAAACAATTGAAGGGAAAAAAAGAAAAATAACAAAGTTGAAAATTTTCACTGTGTTGTGATGGTTACCAAAATTGTTGCTCATTGTTTCATCTATTCTTTACAAATGCTATGCAGAGACATTATTCAAGTGTATTGTGGGTTGGCTCCATAATGCGCTATTAGGAGACCTCTGAAACACTATAATGCTAAATTCAAGTATTATTCCATATTTCTTCAATTTTAAAAATGTTCTTTGAAAAAGATAGCTGTCCTAAACAGTTGTATAAGAAGATTAAGTATTTCTCTGGTGCTTGTTTAACTGCTAACAAAACTTAAACATTTGGCCATGAAAGTTCTAGCGTTAGGGAAGGTCCAGTATTCACCAATAAATGTTATAATGTATTTCATTTTCCCTGTCTAAACGGACTGTTATCAATACTATTCAAAATATTGCCAAGCTAGTTGAATTAAAGATTATATATTTCTTAATTAACTGTATATACATTATATTTACAGGATAAACTCTGTATGCAAATTACATAATTGTACCTATATTAGGCGCCTTTATTAAATTTGTCATTTCAAATGCTACTTTTAAACAATACTTCTATTATGAAAAATCTGCCAAATTTATTAAGAGGTGCAATCGTTTTAATAAATTGAGAGCACCTTGGTCACGCTACTAAAATAGAAAATGAATTGGATGGCAGAAAATATGTCATTTCCTGTCTTTTTAGGTATTTATTAGGAGATTATGCCCCCTCCAAATTGAACATACCCACCTACTACTTTAGATAACGTGGAACAAATATTGTACAATTATTTTTGTTCAATTTCAGCACAGTGCACACCAAAACTGTTAAATTAATTAAACTGATAACAGCTTGAAATTCTCACATTTAGGAAAAATAAAACTTTAATTTATTGATATAGAAATAGTTTCTTAAATTAAAGAGCAATTTTGAAAATGTGAAACACACCTTTTTTAGGAATGTTTTCAAAATCGTGTTTTTTTCCATGAACCGTATTAGATATATATTTTTTTTCTTGAATTTCTTTTTTTCATCTCTAACCTTTATCTCTAATATTTCTGAATCATTTGTATTAGCAAGCAAAATATTAAAAATTAATTATCATAATTTATAATTATCTGGATAACACTGAAGATTGCATGATTAAACCTGTTATTACTGCAAATAATAAGCTAGTAAGAGATTTACTATCACAAATTTCATGCTAAGAACAATTTGTCTTGTGTTGAATAGCAGGATAAGATCTTAATTGATAGAAATATAGAATAATACAATGAAGTCTATAATCAGATGAGGACTAACCTGATATTCTGTTTGAATGTGGAAATTAGGATATGAGTCATGGGAAATTATATTGTGGTTTGTTATAAAAATAAGCCTTATAAGTTGTCTCTCCGTTCTGTTACCACAGACTTATAACTCTTTAATTAAGCAAATTTCTAGAGAGAAAAAGTCATGGAAAGTGGTTAATTGAGGACATAAATATTGAAGTAGGAAATAGAATTACTCTAAGTTAAATTAATGAACACTTAAAGACACTCTATTAACATAGGCTACGCAAATTTAGACAGAGCACAGTCATAGTTCAGCATTTTTAATGCACATTGGTTAATATGCATCTTGAGGAGCTACAATATAGTATGTATGAGCAATAAAACGTGTGAGCATATATGTGTCAGCTGAGCTGCTTCACACAATAAGCATCATTGACCAGAACTAAATACTAGTTTCTCTGTTTACATGGGAATTGCACCTCTTTTCTCACTAGGGTGTATCTACTGTTTATATTCTGTTCCACCGAGGTGAGCTGAATAGACATACTCAGTGCTTGCCCAGTCCAGTACTTCAGGAAAGGCCACCAAGTTATGCCAAATGAAATGTTCTGCCCAAATAAGAGTACACTGAGAACACTCAGTCCATTCTAGTGGAACTGTGCTCCATTTATACTGGGCATTGCTGTCGCATAAACAGTGTGAACTTCTACTGTAAACAAAATGCACGGTGCGTATGTCTTAGAAATGTGTTTTCTATATACACAGCACCGGATTTATGATTTAAAGGTCAATGTCTTTACGTTAATAAACAGTATCTGTTTATAAAACACATTATTCCATAAAATGGCCTCATTTTGGCCATTTCTTCATTTAGAGGTGAATTCATGTATAAGTTGTAATTGTTTTAAGCTATTCATAGTATTGTTATTATGAGCATTGTTGCTATTTTTCAGAATGAACTATGCAGTGAATCTGCTGTGTGTGAATGTTTCCTTAATTTTCATTATTTCTCATGTATATTTTCTATTTCAATGAATTGTTATGTTCATAACTAATGACCCAAGGTAGGGAAATAAGCTGTACAAAGGCTCTTATTTACATACTATATCTGTACTTCAGAAATAATAAATATAAATAAATAATAGGTTAAGTTATTAATATCGGATCAGTGGGAGACTTGACTCACTATCAGAGGCCCCTTCAACCAACTGATTGTAGCAGCGCCACAGGGCACACCAATGATCTGATGTAATTGACCTATACTAATGGTAGGTAATCAATATTAAAGTCCTGTAAAACTCTTTTAAACTCAAATAACTACACAGAAAAAGACTGAGCAGTTGGCATAGATTGTTATTTTGCACACAACAGATATGCTAAAGTCTTATTTAATAATATATTGTGGTTTGTGCTGGTCTCCTAGCATATATGTATTATAGTATGACTCAATTTATATGTACATTAATTGTTCATTTGCATTTTATTTAGATATTTATTTTTGAATACTTTGTTTGAATAACCCAGGCAATCTGCCATTATGATGTGTCAGAGCATGAGTTACAACAACTTATGGGGTTCTAGGATTCAGTTTTACAACTGATGAGAAAAAGAAACGCACCAGCTTGCTATCCGCAAAGATTTCTGGAGTACTAGTTAATTTAAAATTAATATAGTCAATCTGTGCATAAATATAGGCATATATTACATAATAGAATATATCAGATTATGTAGCTACATAGTAAGTATAAGATTTGCCATGTGTCCATCAACTTTAGTAAGATTCCTTATCATTTTATTTGGTCTAATCAGCAAGGTCCTCTTTTTCTCTCTTTCTCTCCTATAGATATCAAGCTCTTATGATCACCATTGTCCTCTTTCTTTCTTCTGCATAGTTGAGTGTAATCTCTTATGGTCAACGGGTTCCTCTCTTTCTCCAGTAGATTGTATCCAGTATGGTCAGCGGGGTCATAGAATCATAGAATCATGGAATCATAGAATGGTAGAGTTGAAAGGGACCTTGTGGGTCATCTGGTCTAACCCCCTGCTTAATGAAGGATTCACTTAATTTTTACAGACAAATGTCTGTCCAGTCTCAATTTGAAGACTTCCATTGAAAGTGAACTCACCACCTCTCGTGGCAGCCTTTTCCACTTTTTGATCACTCTCGCTGTCAAAAAGTTTTTTGGAATATCTAATCTGTGCCTCTTCCTGTTCAGTTTCATCCCATTGTATCTAGTCTTTCCAAATGAGAATAAAGCTAATCCCTGTAGAGTGATACAGCCCTTGAGATACATGTACACAGTTATTAAGTCTCCTCTCAGTCTTCTGCAAGCCAAACATTCCCAAATCCTCCAACCGTTACTCATAGGACATTGTTTGCAAACCAGTCACCATTCTGATCACTCGTCTGTGAACTTGCTCCACTTTGTTCATGTCTTTTTTAACCCCTGTCCAATATCGGGCATTATAGTATGCCGCTGTCGGACTCCCCCTGCTTGGTGCGGGCTCCAGCGCTGAGTTTGCACCTTTCTGGGCACATGTCAGCTGATATACAGCTGACATGTGCCCGCAACAGCCGCGGGTGGAATCGCAATCCACCTGCGGCTGTAAACTAGTTGAATGCCGCTGTCAATTTCTTATAGCGGCATTTACGACGCGCTTCTGGTAAGCGTGAGTTAAGTCCCTCCCATTGGGGTGGGTCGGCATGGTTGTCATTGCTGAATTGCTTTAAGTCCCACCCGATGGTCGCTGCTCATAGCAAGTGAGCATTTCTGCTACACACAGGCAATCTGATCATTGCCTGTGTGTAGCAGAGGGGATTAAAGTAAAGTAGTGTAGCTTATAGTCTCTCATAGAGACAATTGAAGAATGCAAAAGGTAAAAAAAAGTTTTTAAAAATATAAAAAAAATACAAAAAATATAAAAGTTCAAATCACCGCCCTTTTGCCCCATTAAAAAAAACAATAAAAAAAAATTGGTATGGGTGCATTCAGAATCGCACTATCAATATAAAAAAATAATTAATCCAATCGCTAAATGGCGTAACAAAAAAAAAATTCAAAACGTCAGAATTACCTTTTTTTGTCGCTGCTGCATAGCAATAAAATGCAATAGCAAGCGATCAAAAGATCGTATCTACATCAAAGTGGTATCAATAAAAACGGCAGCTCGACTCACAAGAAATAAGCCCCAGTCCCAGATCACAAAAAATAGAGACGCTACAGGTCTCGGAAAATGGCACCATTTTTTTTTTTTACCTTACTTTGGATATTTTTTGACATGTTTGGCATCTATGAACTTGTAATGACCTGGTGAATCATAATGGCAGCTCAGTTTTAGTATTTAGTGAACATAGTAAAAATGAAAAAAAATCTGTGGAATTGCACTCATATGGCCATATTGATGGAAAAATAAAAATTGTTGGCTCTGGGAAGAAGGGGAGCAAAAAACGAAAACGCAAAACTGAAAATACCTCTGCTCGTGAAGGTGTTAAAATGTGGTGGCCAGAACTGGACACAGTATTCCAAATAAGGTCTGACCAAAGAGGAGTAGAGGAAGATAATTACTTCACGTAATCTAGACTGTATGCTTTTGTTAATGCAACTCAGAATTGTGTTTGCTTTTTTGCTGCTGCATTACCCTGCTGTCTCATGTTCAGTCTGTGATCTATTAGTTTACCCAAGTGTATTTTACATGTGCTGTTGCTTAGCACTATTCATTTCATTTTTTATATGCCTTTTCATTTTTCTTGTCCAGATGTAGGACTCTTTATTTCTCCCTGTTAAACAACAGTCTGTTAGTTACTGTCCACTGCTCCAGTTTATTTATATCTTTTTGAATCCTCTCTCTTCTCTAGTATTAGCTATCCCTCCTAGCTTTGAGTCATCAGCAAATTTAATCAGTTTACCCTCAATTCCTTCTTCTAAATCATTGATAAAGATGTTGAAGAACACAGAGCCCAGGACAAAGCCCTGTTTTACCCCATTTGATCCATTCTTCCAACTGGATGTGCAGCCATTTATGACCATTCTTTGGATCTAAGCCAGTTATGAATCCACCTAACAGTGGCTTTGTACACTCCTTTGCTCAATTTTTCAATAAGGATGGTATGAGATACTTTGTCAAATGCTTTGGTGAAGTCAAGATATACTATATCTATAGCATTTCCTTTAACCACCCAGTGAGTGATTCTGTCGTAAAAGGAAATTAACTTAGTCTGACATGACTTATTAGTTACAAACCCATGCTGGCTCTAGTTAATCATTTCATTCTCATACAAGTACTTACATACATGTTGTTTAATCACTTGTTAAAAAATCTTTCCTGGTATAGAAGTCAGGCTCACAGGGCTATTGTTCCCTGTGTCCACCTTATGGTCAGCTGGGTTCTCTTTCTGTTCTGTAGAATCTACGCTCATATGGTCAGCATGGTCCCCTCTCTCTCTCTCGTAGAGTATAAGCTCTTATGATCAGCAGGGTCCTCTCTCCTGTGGCCCTCTCTCTCTCTTGTAGAATGTAAGCTCTTACAGTCAGCATGGTCCTCTCTCTACTGTAGATTGTAAGCTATCATGGTCAGCAAGGTCATCTCTCATGTAGAGTGTAAGAGTTTATTGTAAACTCTAACTCTTGCCTATAAAGTGTAACTCTTTTGGTCAGCAGGGCTCTCTTTATCCCTTGTACAGTGTATGTTAGTATCATCAGTGGGATCCTCTCTCCTGTAGTGTGTAAGCTCTTATGGTCAGTGGGGTCCTCTCTCCTGTAGATTGTGAGCTAGTATGGTCAGTGGGGTCCCCTCTCTCACTTTTGTTGAGTGTAAGCTTTCATGGTAAGCAGGGTCCTCTCTATCTTCTGTAGAGTGTAAGCTCTTATGGTCATCAGGGTCCTCTCTCTCTCTCTTCTGTAGTGTGTAAACTCTCATTACTAGCAAGATTCTTTCTCTCATGTAGAGTGTAAGCTCTTAATGTCAGAAGGGGCCTCTTTCTATCTTGTAGAGTGTTTGCTAGTATGGTTATTGGTGTGCCCTTTCTTTTTCTTGTAGTGTGTAAGCTCTTATAATCAGTAGAGTCCCCTCTCTCTATTCTGTAGAGAGTAAGCTCTTATGGTCAGCGGGGTCCCATTTCCTTTTCCTGTAGAATGTAAGCTCTTATGGTCAGCAGGGCCCTCTCTCTCCTATAAAGTGTAAGCTAGTATGGTCAGCAGTGTCACTTCTATCCTGTAGTGTGTAAGCTCTTATGATCAGTCGAGTCCCCTCTCTTCTGAAGAGTGTAAGCTGTTAGAGTTAGTGGAGTCTTTACTCTCTCCTGCAGAGTTTAAGCTTGTAAGGTTGGTGGAGTCCTCTCTTTCTCTCTTCTGTAGATTGTAAGCTCTTATGGTCAGCAGAGTCCTCTCTCAAATAGAGTGTAAGCTCTTATTGTCAACAGTGTCTTCTCTATCTCTTGCCTATAAAGTGTAAGCTCTCATGGTTAGCTGGGCTCTCTTCTCTCCCCCACATGTATTTTCTGAACAATTACAAGCCTTTCGGCATTGAGATTTACTCAAATTAGCCACAAATTAAATTTTTGGGTAAAAATCGGTTAAGTTGAAGAATTTTAATTTCAAAGATCATCTCTAATTATCAGTCATTACAGAGGACCTGTCAGCACATGTCTGTTTTAATGAGTAGTTGAATTATCCATCAAACAGCAATTCTGAAAAGTATTTTGTCTGTTTTTTTCTCTGTAATTTCTGTTAGTAATATATATTAAAGCAGTACTCCAATATTGTTTGACTATTTATTACAGCAAAGGTTATTCTTGAAAACAAATATACTGTATCTTGTATTTACCTTTTACTTTGCTGTTTTAGTTGATGTACCAGTTTTGGTTTGCTTGCTACTGAAATCCTTTTTCTTCTGATATTCCTCTAATGCAGTGGTCCCCAACCTTTCTGACCCTGAGAGCCACATTCAGCTCTAAGAAGGGGTTGAGCCAGATTCAGCTCCCGCACCCCTCAGAGTAGTGGCAACCAAAGCTCCCATTAGGGGAATAATGACAACCAAAACTTTTCCACAGAAATCACCCCTGAAGCAGAATACCAAGATCCAGGAGTTCCCACAATACCCCTATTCAGCATTCTTCCATCAAGTACTCCCGACACACTGTCACACCCAGCTTGAAGCACCTACTCTCACACGTAGTATCATCATGTTACCAGCGTACCATACTTTAATTATTTCTAAACCCCCAAGACCAGTGCATGTGCATCCAGATCTTCTCTTCTGTGCAGTTCTATTCACAAAATTCACCAATTTGAGATGTTCTCTTCATACCTGTTTGATAGTCCTGGATCTGATGCACCAAGCTGGCAGACACCCGCAAGTCACAACTCATGGGACCACGAGCCACATGTGGCTCCTGAGCTACAGGTTGGGGACCGCTGCTCTAATGCATATTGCCTCTTGCTTTGCAGAGGGAGCAGAGTGTCATCACTGCATTTATTATCTAATGACAGTTTAATAACTTTGTAGCTAATCGTTGTAAATACTCATCTAGCATACCCTGCTGGCTTATATATGCCCCCCAAAAAGTATTTTGAGAGATGTGGAGAGAACATTCAAAAGAATAGGGAGAGTGGAACTGGATAAGGAGGGGTTTGAAAACTGCCAAGAAGAATTTGATTTGCTGATGTCATCTAAATCAGTGACTGACTTCCTGTGTACACAAGAAATTATGTACCGAACTGGTGGTCACACTGTAAATCACATAACACAGCTTCCCATATTAAAATGATTCAAACTGTATGAATCCAACTGAGCTGGGATGAAACAAAGAGTTGTGTCAATATACAGGAGGCAGTGCACTGATTAGCCTGTATGTCTAAATATGCCTACTGATAACAACCAGTTGTCAATTTCTCGACGGAATATTAGGAGAACTCCACTACATAGACTATAAGAGTATATGCTTCAGAATCGTTATTTTATTGCAAAAAAAAGTTTTTACTGAAGCAAAAATGTAAGAAATCTGAGTGGTCAATCTTTAAGAACTTTGTATAATTATTCATCTGCATTCAAGGCATTGTATTTTGAGAATAGCTTGCAATGTTAGTTTAAGGCTGTGTTACCACCGTCAGGAAACACAGCGCTTTGGACGGAGCGGAAAGTCAGCTCCGCCCAAAGCCCCGCCCCCTTGTGAACGCGCTGTGAATCCGGATGTGCTCATTGAACACATCCGGAATCACCGCAGCGCTACATAGGCCTGTGTTATTTCCCTTGCTGCGACGGAGCGTCGCCGCAAGGGAAAAGGACATGCTGCGATTTAAAAAGACGCGCAGCATGTCCGTTAACGCAGGTCTGCCGCCTTCGTATTTTTAAGCATAATGGAGACAGGATTTCTTGAACTCCCCTCCACTATGCTGTAACATCTGGACGCTGCGTGTTTGACGCTGCACCAGCGCACAGCGTCAAACACGCAGCAATTACTGACGGAATACTGATGGTGGAAACACACCCTTATTCTAAATTAATAGTTAAGTTAGATTTATGCTAAAAATCTATATATTTACCTCCTTGAAATAAATTTGTAAAATACTACTATCCGTATTCAAACCCACAAAGTAAAATATGTAACTAAATTAGGTAACGCAACAGAAAAGGAAAAAACGTCATCCAGTAAAAAAGGAAATATGTCCATTCCTGCATATGGGAACTATTTTCAGCTAGAAAACTTTATATATTACTATTTCTTCTTTGTCAACAGATTTATTGGCCTTAATACAATGTAATACATATATATTTGATAGTTTCTGAATAACATTATATTTCCCTTAAAAGAATTGTTGATTTATTATATAGTAATTTAATTCATCATATATATTTATGAGTTTTACAAATTTTACTTTTGTTCCACATTTGTACACTTGTTGAATTTTATAGGCTATGTTCATGTCTTGTTTTTGGCACACGACAGAGGCTATGTCAGATGAAAGCCCTGAAAATTGGGTTTTAGGTGATGGGGCCATTGACTTTAATAAAGTAGGTGGAGTCACTTTGTGCTCTGTCAGACCTCATTTTTGTTAGTCAGTGTATGCCTTTTTCATGATATATATCCTCTAGAATGTATATACTGTACTTACTAACCATTTATTTTAACCCCATAAGAATATAACCATTTTGGGCCTTTAGCACTCAATATCTATTTTTTTTATTTTTTCATGGTCTCAATAAAGGATTCTTAGTATTTTTACTTTTTTGTCAATGTAGACACATAAGGGGTTGTTTTTTGCAAAAAAGTTGCATTTGTCAGTGGCATTATTTGGGGCAACATAAATGTTATTACTTAACTTTCAATAACTCTTTTCTTTAGAGATGTAGAAAAAAACAGCAATTCTACAGTTGTTTTCTTGATAGTTAACCCCTTTAGGGAGGTTTGCACGTTAATGACCGGGCCATATTTTACAATTCTGACCACTGTCCCTTTATGAGGTAATAACTCTGGATTGCTTCAATGCATTCCAGTGATTCTGAGAATGTTTTCTCATGACATATTATACTTCATCATAGTGGTAACATTTCTTTGATATGGCTTGTGTTTATTTGTGAAAAAAAATGGAAATTTGGCAAAAATTTTGAAAATTTTGCAATTTTCCAACTTTGAATTTTCATGCCCTTAAATCACAGAGATATGTCACTTAAAATGTTTAATAAGTAACATTTCCCATGTCTACTTTACATCAGCACAATTTTGGAACCAAAATTTTTTGTTAGGAAGTTATAAGGGTTTAAATTTGAACAGCGATTTCTCATTTTTACAACACCATTTTATTTTTAGGGACCACATCACATTTAAAGGGCTCTATATGATAGAAGACACACAAAAGTTACACCATTCTAAAAACTGCATCCCTCAAAGTGCTCAAAACCACAATCAAGAAGTTTATTAACCCTTCAGGTGCTTCACAGGAATTTTTGTAATGTTTAATAAAAAATTTATTTCATATCCAATTTTTTTTTATTTTAACAAGAGTAATAGGAGAAATTGGACCTGAAAAGTTGTTGTGAAATTTGTCCTGAGTATGCTGATACCCCATATGTGAGGGTAAAACACTGTTTGGGCGCATGCAGAGCTCGGAAGGGAAGGAGTTGCGTTTTACTTTTTCAGTGCAAAATTGGCTGGAATTAAGATCAGACACCATGTCACGTTTGGAAAGGCCTTGATGTGCCTAATCATTGGAAACCCCCCACAAGTGATACAATTTTGGAAATGAGACCTCCAACGAACTTATCTAGATGTGTGGTGAGCACTTTGAACCCCCAAGTGCTTCACAGAAGTTTATAATGTAGAGCCGTGAAAATAAAAAATCATATTTTTTCCACAAAAATGATTTTTTGACCCCCCAATTCATTTATTTTACCAAGGGTAACAGTAGAAATTGGACCCCAAAAGTTGTTGTGCAAATTCTCTTGAGTATGCCGATACCTCATATGTAGGGGAATACTACTTTCGAGGCACAGTGCAAAGCTCAGAAGGGAAGAGGCGCCAAATTGGAGTTCAGATTTTGCTGGAAAGGTTTGAGGGTTGCCATGTCACATTGGCAGAGCCCCTGAGGTGCCGGAACAACAGAAAACTCCTATACGTGAACTCAATTAACAAACTGCACTCCCTAATGAATTCATCTTGGGGTGCAGTGATGATATTAATACCACACATGCCTCACAGAATTTTATTGCACTGAGCCGTGAAGGAAGATAAAATTAAATTTGTACTACTAAAATGTTTTAGCTACAAATTTTAAATTTTTATAAGGGCTAATACAAATTTTTTTTACATCAAACTGAGGTCTATTTTTTCCTGAGTGTGCCAATACCCTACATGTAATCGAGAAATATTTTTCAGGCGCATTGCAAAGCTCAGAAGGCAAGGAGATCCAGATTTAACTCTTGTGGTTTGCAGGTGCCATGACCAACTGGGAAAGCCCATGAGGTGCCAGAACAGCAGAAACCCCTTAAATGACCCCATTTTATGAAATACACCTCTCAATGAATTCATCTAGGGGTGCAGTGATCATATTAACACAATGGGTGTGTCACAGAATTTTATACCATTGGGCAGTGAAGACAAAATAATTACATTTTTACCACCAAAATTTTGTTTTAGTCAAAGATTTTATATTTTCACACAAGAAGTGGGTAAAAATGTCACCAAAGTTTGTCCCACAATTTCTACTGAACGTGGCAATACCTCATATGTGGATTAGCCATACGGAGAGACTCGGGAGGAATGGAGCGCTATTTGCCTATTCAAATGAACGAGTCTTTGCACATGTCAGTGTGTTTCCACGGACTGTGTGTCCATAGGCAAAATACACTGACATGTCCGTTTTTAATGTCAGCATGGGTCACAAAATGTCCCGCATACATGCACTGTGCACATGCATAACACACATGGATGTCATAATTATGACATGGTGGGGATATCTGAGACTTG